>JBBGZY010003435.1:0-27230 GCA_037952925.1 Lithobates clamitans | reverse complement strand
GGGATAGGATGAACAAATCTGGCTACTTGTACCGAGCGTGTGGCCGGAATCTACCATTATGGAGTCCACGTATCGCAGTTGGCGGGTAATCTGACGTGGCCATTGTCTCCGCTTCTCGCCTTGCTGGGATTGGCCAGTCGGTGGACATCTGGAAGTGGAGATAAAGCAGAGAGGAGGACGGTGAAGTGGCTCCAGCATTGGAAGTTGGATGAATGGACTTTGGCAGACTTGGCACCCAATAATGGGGGTAGAAGGACCAAAGAGCGGCGGCGGCGGCGGGGAGATCTGGGCAGAGGAACAGAGAGCTGATCTGCAGATTTGTAGGCCAGTTTCCATGGTGACGGAAATTGGTGAGATTTTAGCGGGTAAGGAAGATTGTAATGCAGGAGGCGGTGTACCGACAACTTGATGCTGGAAGAGAACGGGGTCAATGAGAGTTCACCGGCGCCCCGCGCTCCCCGCTGACTGCTGACTGCCGGGTCTTTTGAAGTCTTTTGAAGCTGCACTACCTTATTAAACCGTGTCGAATCCTCACTGATCAGGAACAGGAAGAGACCGGATCCATCACCCAATTCCCCAATTTTAGGATTCATTTTATCGCCTTTCACATTCGGGTTGGAGAGGCTAAACTTCTAATTGAAGCCAGTCATTGCGAGGTGAGCGACGCCGACCACCAGGCGATACAACGCCAAACGCCGCCGGGAGATACAACGCCAAACGCCGCTGGGAGATACAACGCCAAACGCCGCCGGGAGATACAAGGCCAAACGCCACCGGGGGATACAACGCCAAACGCCACCGGGGGATACAACGCCAAACGCCACCAGGCGATACAACGCCAAACGCCACCGGGGGATACAACGCCAAACGCCACCGGGGGATACAACGCCAAACGCCGCCAGGAGATACAACGCCAAACGCCGCCAGGAGATACAACGCCAAACTCCACCGGGGGATACAACGCCAAACGCCGCCAGGAGATACAACGCCAAACGCCGCCAGGAGATACAACGCCAAATGCCGCCGGGAGATACAACGCCAAACACCACCGGGGGATACAACGCCAAACGCCGCCGAGAGATACAACGCCAAACGCCGCCGGGAGATACAACGTCAAACGCCGCCGGGAGATACAACACCAAACGCCGCCGGGCGATACAACGCCAACAAACGCCGCCAGGCGATACAACGCCAACAAACGCCGCCAGGCGATACAACGCCAACAAACGCCACCGGGCGATACAACGTCAAACGCCGCCGGGAGATACAACGCCAAACGCCGCCGGGAGATACAACGCCAAACGCCGCCAGGAGATACAACGCCAAACGCCGCCGGGCGATACAACGTCAAACGCCGCCAGGAGATACAACGCCAAACTCCGCCGGGCGATACAACGCCAAACGCCGCCGGGAGATACAACGCCAAACTCCGCCGGGCGATACAATGCCAAACGCCGCCAGGCGATATATAACGCCAAACGCCAACAGGGGATACAACGCCACGAATCGATACAACGCCAAACGCCGCCAGGCGATACAACGCCAAACGGACTGGACAGGAAGGGGTTAATAATGTGTCCCTCCCCCCCATAGTGTGATAAGATGAGAGGTCCGGACAGGAAGGGGTTAATAATGTGCCCCTCCCCCCCATAGTGTGATAAGATGAGGGGACCGGACAGGAAGGGGTTAATAATGTGCCCCTCCCCCCCATAGTGTGATAAGATGAGGGGACCGGACAGGAAGGGGTTAATAATGTGCCCCCCCCCCCCATAGTGTGATAAGATGAGAGGACCGGACAGGAAGGGGTTAATAATGTGCCCCTCCCCCCCATAGTGTGATAAGATGAGGGGACCGGACAGGAAGGGGTTAATAATGTGCCCCCCCCCCCCCATAGTGTGATAAGATGAGAGGACCGGACAGGAAGGGGTTAATAATGTGCCCCTCCCCCCCCATAGTGTGATAAGATGAGAGGTCCGGACAGGAAGGGGTTAATAATGTGCCCCCCCCCCATAGTGTGATAAGATGAGGGGACCGGACAGGAAGGGGTTAATAATGTGCCCCCCCTCCCCCCCCATAGTGTGATAAGATGAGGGGTCCGGACAGGAAGGGGTTAATAATGTGCCCCCCCCCCCCCCCCCTATAGTGTGATAAGATGAGAGGACCGGACAGGAAGGGGTTAATAATGTGCCCCCCCCCATAGTGTGATAAGATGAGAGGACCGGACAGGAAGGGGTTAATAATGTGCCCCCCCCCATAGTGTGATAAGATGAGAGGTCCGGACAGGAAGGGGTTAATAATGTGCCCCTCCTCCCCCATAGTGTGATAAGATGAGAGGTCCGGACAGGAAGGGGTTAATAATGTGCCCCTCCCCCCCATAGTGTGATAAGATGAGAGGTCCGGACAGGAAGGGGTTAATAATGTGCCCCCCCCCCCCCATAGTGTGATAAGATGAGAGGACCGGACAGGAAGGGGTTAATAATGTGCCCCCCCCCCCCATAGTGTGATAAGATGAGAGGACCGGACAGGAAGGGGTTAATAATGTGCCCCCCCCCCATAGTGTGATAAGATGAGAGGACCGGACAGGAAGGGGTTAATAATGTGCCCCCCCCCCCCCATAGTGTGATAAGATGAGAGGACCGGACAGGAAGGGGTTAATAATGTGCCCCTCCCCCCCCCCATAGTGTGATAAGATGAGAGGACCGGACAGGAAGGGGTTAATAATGTGCCCCCCTCCCCCCCCATAGTGTGATAAGATGAGAGGACCGGACAGGAAGGGGTTAATAATGTGCCCCTCCCCCCCCCATAGTGTGATAAGATGAGAGGACCGGACAGGAAGGGGTTAATAATGTGCCCCCCCCCCCCCATAGTGTGATAAGATGAGAGGACCGGACAGGAAGGGGTTAATAATGTGCCCCCCCCCATAGTGTGATAAGATGAGAGGACCGGACAGGAAGGGGTTAATAATGTGCCCCTCCCCCCCATAGTGTGATAAGATGAGAGGACCGGACAGGAAGGGGTTAATAATGTGCCCCCCCCCCCCATAGTGTGATAAGATGAGGGGTCCGGACAGGAAGGGGTTAATAATGTGCCCCCCCCCCCCCCATAGTGTGATAAGATGAGAGGACCGGACAGGAAGGGGTTAATAATGTGCCCCTCCCCCCCCCCATAGTGTGATAAGATGAGAGGACCGGACAGGAAGGGGTTAATAATGTGCCCCCCCCCCCCATAGTGTGATAAGATGAGGGGACCGGACAGGAAGGGGTTAATAATGTGCCCCCCCCCCATAGTGTGATAAGATGAGAGGTCCGGACAGGAAGGGGTTAATAATGTGCCCCTCCCCCCCCATAGTGTGATAAGATGAGAGGACCGGACAGGAAGGGGTTAATAATGTGCCCCCCCCCATAGTGTGATAAGATGAGAGGTCCGGACAGGAAGGGGTTAATAATGTGCCCCTCCCCCCCCCATAGTGTGATAAGATGAGAGGTCCGGACAGGAAGGGGTTAATAATGTGCCCCCCCCCATAGTGTGATAAGATGAGGGGTCCGGACAGGAAGGGGTTAATAATGTGCCCCTCCCCCCCCAATAGTGTGATAAGATGAGAGGACCGGACAGGAAGGGGTTAATAATGTGCCCCCCCCCCATAGTGTGATAAGATGAGAGGTCCGGACAGGAAGGGGTTAATAATGTGCCCCTCCCCCCCCCATAGTGTGATAAGATGAGAGGTCCGGACAGGAAGGGGTTAATAATGTGCCCCTCCCCCCCCCCCCATAGTGTGATAAGATGAGAGGTCCGGACAGGAAGGGGTTAATAATGTGCCCCTCCCCCCCCCCATAGTGTGATAAGATGAGAGGACCGGACAGGAAGGGGTTAATAATGTGCCCCCCCCCCCCCCATAGTGTGATAAGATGAGAGGACCGGACAGGAAGGGGTTAATAATGTGCCCCTCCCCCCCCCCATAGTGTGATAAGATGAGAGGACCGGACAGGAAGGGGTTAATAATGTGCCCCCCCCCCATAGTGTGATAAGATGAGAGGTCCGGACAGGAAGGGGTTAATAATGTGCCCCTCCCCCCCCATAGTGTGATAAGATGAGAGGTCCGGACAGGAAGGGGTTAATAATGTGCCCCTCCCCCCCCCCATAGTGTGATAAGATGAGAGGTCCGGACAGGAAGGGGTTAATAATGTGCCCTCCCCCCCATAGTGTGATAAGATGAGGGGACCGGACAGGAAGGGGTTAATAATGTGCCCCTCCCCCCCCCCCATAGTGTGATAAGATGAGAGGTCCGGACAGGAAGGGGTTAATAATGTGCCCCTCCCCCCCCATAGTGTGATAAGATGAGAGGTCCGGACAGGAAGGGGTTAATAATGTGCCCTCCCCCCCCATAGTGTGATAAGATGAGAGGACCGGACAGGAAGGGGTTAATAATGTGCCCCCCATAGTGTGATAAGATGAGAGGACCGGACAGGAAGGGGTTAATAATGTGCCCCCCCCCCCCCCCATAGTGTGATAAGATGAGGGGTCCGGACAGGAAGGGGTTAATAATGTGCCCCCCCCCCCCATAGTGTGATAAGATGAGAGGTCCGGACAGGAAGGGGTTAATAATGTGCCCCTCCCCCCCCATAGTGTGATAAGATGAGAGGACCGGACAGGAAGGGGTTAATAATGTGCCCCCCCCCCATAGTGTGATAAGATGAGAGGTCCGGACAGGAAGGGGTTAATAATGTGCCCCTCCCCCCCCATAGTGTGATAAGATGAGAGGTCCGGACAGGAAGGGGTTAATAATGTGCCCCTCCCCCCCCCCATAGTGTGATAAGATGAGAGGTCCGGACAGGAAGGGGTTAATAATGTGCCCCCCCCCCATAGTGTGATAAGATGAGAGGACCGGACAGGAAGGGGTTAATAATGTGCCCCCCCCCCCCCCATAGTGTGATAAGATGAGAGGTCCGGACAGGAAGGGGTTAATAATGTGCCCCCCCCATAGTGTGATAAGATGAGAGGACCGGACAGGAAGGGGTTAATAATGTGCCCCTCCCCCCCCCATAGTGTGATAAGATGAGAGGTCCGGACAGGAAGGGGTTAATAATGTGCCCCCCTCCCCCCCCATAGTGTGATAAGATGAGGGGTCCGGACAGGAAGGGGTTAATAATGTGCCCCTCCCCCCCCATAGTGTGATAAGATGAGAGGACCGGACAGGAAGGGGTTAATAATGTGCCCCTCCCCCCCCATAGTGTGATAAGATGAGAGGACCGGACAGGAAGGGGTTAATAATGTGCCCCTCCCCCCCCATAGTGTGATAAGATGAGAGGACCGGACAGGAAGGGGTTAATAATGTGCCCCTCCCCCCCCCCATAGTGTGATAAGATGAGAGGACCGGACAGGAAGGGGTTAATAATGTGCCCCCCCATAGTGTGATAAGATGAGGGGTCCGGACAGGAAGGGGTTAATAATGTGCCCCCCCCCCCATAGTGTGATAAGATGAGAGGTCCGGACAGGAAGGGGTTAATAATGTGCCCCCCCCCCCATAGTGTGATAAGATGAGAGGTCCGGACAGGAAGGGGTTAATAATGTGCCCCTCCCCCCATAGTGTGATAAGATGAGGGGACCGGACAGGAAGGGGTTAATAATGTGCCCCCCCCCCCATAGTGTGATAAGATGAGAGGTCCGGACAGGAAGGGGTTAATAATGTGCCCCTCCCCCCCATAGTGTGATAAGATGAGAGGTCCGGACAGGAAGGGGTTAATAATGTGCCCCTCCCCCCATAGTGTGATAAGATGAGGGGACCGGACAGGAAGGGGTTAATAATGTGCCCCCCCCCCCATAGTGTGATAAGATGAGAGGACCGGACAGGAAGGGGTTAATAATGTGCCCCCCCCCCCCCCATAGTGTGATAAGATGAGAGGACCGGACAGGAAGGGGTTAATAATGTGCCCCTCCCCCCATAGTGTGATAAGATGAGGGGTCCGGACAGGAAGGGGTTAATAATGTGTGCCCCCCCCCCCCATAGTGTGATAAGATGAGGGGTCCGGACAGGAAGGGGTTAATAATGTGCCCCCCCCATAGTGTGATAAGATGAGAGGACCGGACAGGAAGGGGTTAATAATGTGCCCCCCCCATAGTGTGATAAGATGAGAGGACCGGACAGGAAGGGGTTAATAATGTGTGCCCCCCCCCCCCATAGTGTGATAAGATGAGGGGTCCGGACAGGAAGGGGTTAATAATGTGCCCCCTCCCCCCCATAGTGTGATAAGATGAGAGGACCGGACAGGAAGGGGTTAATAATGTGCCCCCCCCCCCCCCATAGTGTGATAAGATGAGAGGTCCGGACAGGAAAGGGGTTAATAATGTGCCCCTCCCCCCATCCATCATGCTCACGTGGGGGGCAGCGCTGCGGGGGATGGGGGACTTTTAATCAGAATGGCAAATATGGCGCTAAGTTGTGTTCTTATCCTTCATATGAGACGCCTGCGTCCGACCCTGAACTCCCCTCCCCCGTCACAGCAGTCCTGGGGGGCCACAGAGGGGGTGATCCTTCACAGCAAGCCCCCCAGTATGTATGAAATGTCCCGAGAAATCTGTTATTTTGCGAATTTTCGCTAGAGATCCATTTTTAAGGAGACCAGGAATGGCTGGGCGGCTAGACGAAGCTCCTGCGTTGCCACGCTCCACCTCGCCCCACTGCCGGTCTACTATGGAAAGGTTAGGGGGGCACCGCTGGGGACACTTGATGTAAGGGGGGGGCACCGCTGGGGACACCTGATGTAAGGGGGGGGCACTGCTGGGGACACCTGATGTAAGGGGGGGGCACCGCTGGGGACACCTGATGTAAGGGGGGCACCGCTGCGGACACCTGATGTAAGGGGGGGCACCGCTGGGGACACCTGATGTAAGTGGGGGCACCGCTGGGGACACCTGATGTAAGGGGGGGCACCGCTGGGGACACCTGATGTAAGTGGGGGCACCGCTGGGGACACCTGATGTGAGGGGGGCTCCGCTGGGGACACCTGATGTAAGGGGGGGCACCGCTGGGGACACCTGATGTAAGGGGGGGCACCTGATGTGAGGGGGGCTCCGCTGGGGACACCTGATGTGAGGGGGGGCACCGCTGGCGACACCTGATGTAAGGGGGCTCCGCTGGGGACACCTGATGTAAGGGGGGGCCCTGCTGGGGACACCTGATGTGAGGGGGGGCACCGCTGGGGACACCTGATGTGAGGGGGGCACCGCTGGGGACACCTGATGTAAGTGGGGGCACCGCTGGGGACACCTGATGTGAGGGGGGCTCCGCTGGGGACACCTGATGTGAGGGGGGGCACCGCTGGGGACACCTGATGTAAGTGGGGGCACCGCTGGGGACACCTGATGTGAGGGGGGCACCGCTGGCGACACCTGATGTAAGGGGGCTCCGCTGGGGACACCTGATGTAAGGGGGGGCACCGCTGGGGACACCTGATGTGAGGGGGGGCACCGCTGGGGACACCTGATGTGAGGGGGGCACCGCTGGGGACACCTGATGTAAGGGGGGCACCGCTGGGGACACCTGATGTGAGGGGGGCTCCGCTGGGGACACCTGATGTAAGGGGGACTCCGCTGGGGACACCTGATGTATGGGGGGCACCGCTGGGGACACCTGATGTAAGGGGGACTCCGCTGGGGACACCTGATGTAAGGGGGGGGCACCGCTGGGGACACCTGATGTAAGGGGGGGGCACCGCTGGGGACACCTGATGTAAGGGGGGGCACCGCTGGGGACACCTGATGTAAGGGGGACTCCACTGGGGACACCTGATGTAAGGGGGACTCCGCTGGGGACACCTGATGTAAGGGGAGCACCGCTGGGGACACCTGATGTAAGGGGGACTCCGCGGGGGACACCGCTGGGGACACCTGATGTAAGGGGGGCACCGCTGGGGACACCTGATGTATGGAGGGGCTCCGCTGGGGACTCTTCAGGGATCCCTCTGATTCTGCATTATGGTGAGTTGAATGATTTCATTTTAATCATCCTGACACCATAACAACCATGGTGCCGGGATGATTGAAGCGCTAACACCAGGTGTTTGGAGTATCTTTATCTGCTGATTGTTAAACTTTCTAGAATAAACATATTTCTATTGTGTAGGATCTGGGGCTGCTGTCCCTCCATCCCTCTCCCCCCCTTTCCCTCTCCATCCCTCATTCATCTCTTTAACCACACCCCATTTGAGCCACACCCACTTAAGACACGCCCACTATTTTGTGTAAACCACGTCCATTTTTGCCACACCGCAATTTTTCCATCCTCATACTGTGCGGTCTCCGGGCTCCATATTGGTCTCATCCTCATACTGTGCAGTCTCCGGGAGTCATATTGGTCTCATCCTCATACTGTGCGGTCTCCGGGCTCCCTATTGGTCTCATCCTCATACTGTGCGGTCTCCGGGAGTCATATTGGTCTCATCCTCGTACTGTGCGGTCTCCGGGCCCCATATTGGTCTCATCCTCATACTGTGCGGTCTCCGGGCTCCATATTGGTCTCATCCTCATACTGTGCGGTCTCCGGGCTCCATATTGGTCTCATCCTCATACTGTGCGGTCTCCGGGCTCCCTATTGGTCTCATCCTCATACTGTGCGGTCTCCGGGAGTCATATTGGTCTCATCCTCGTACTGTGCGGTCTCCGGGCCCCATATTGGTCTCATCCTCATACTGTGCGGTCTCCGGGCTCCATATTGGTCTCATCCTCATACTGTGCGGTCTCCGGGCTCCATATTGGTCTCATCCTCATACTGTGCGGTCTCCGGGCCCCATGTTGGTCTCATCCTCATACTGTGCGGTCTCCGGGCTCCATATTGGTCTCATCCTCATACTGTGCGGTCTCCGGGCTCCATATTGGTCTCATCCTCATACTGTGCGGTCTCCGGGCCCCATGTTGGTCTCATCCTCATACTGTGCGGTCTCCGGGCTCCATATTGGTCTCATCCTCATACTGTGCGGTCTCCGGGCCCCATGTTGGTCTCATCCTCATACTGTGCGGTCTCCGGGCTCCATATTGGTCTCATCCTCATACTGTGCGGTCTCCGGGCCCCATGTTGGTCTCATCCTCATACTGTGCGGTCTCCGGGCTCCATATTGGTCTCATCCTCATACTGTGCGGTCTCCGGGCCCCATGTTGGTCTCATCCTCATACTGTGCGGTCTCCGGGCTCCATATTGGTCTCATCCTCATACTGTGCGGTCTCCGGGCCCCATGTTGGTCTCATCCTCATACTGTGCGGTCTCCGGGCTCCATATTGGTCTCATCCTCATACTGTGCGGTCTCCGGGCCCCATGTTGGTCTCATCCTCATACTGTGCGGTCTCCGGGAGTCATATTGGTCTCCTCCTCATACTGTGCGGTCTCCAGGCTCCATATTGGTCTCATCCTCATACTGTGCGGTCTCCGGGCTCCATGTTGGTCTCATCCTCATACTGTGCGGTCTCCGGGCCCCATGTTGGTCTCATCCTCATACTGTGCGGTCTCCGGGAGTCATATTGGTCTCCTCCTCATACTGTGCGGTCTCCAGGCTCCATATTGGTCTCATCCTCATACTGTGCGGTCTCCGGGCTCCATGTTGGTCTCATCCTCATACTGTGCGGTCTCCGGGCACCGAATCTGCGGCTGATGCGGGTTCCGCTTACTTTTCTCTGATTGACGTCAGCAGTTGTGGTCTCCATTCTCTTGCTGCGATATTCTGGAAGATGAGGTGCCAGCAGTCACCATCCTGACCAGAGCGTGCGGCGCCCCGAGCACTGAAAAGCTCTCATTAGTGGCCAAACTCTCCATCTCTCCTCCTAATCATTCCTCCGGGACGCCGGCGCCAATCCAGAGGGAAGCCGCGCAAATCAGCTGCCTGCGGCGGGTGAAATCCGCTCTGGTGTCGGCTCGTTACACTTGTGACGGTCCTTGAGGGACAAACAAATGGAGTCACAGACGATCGTATTGTGTGCTCATCCGCGCCGACAGCTTCATATCCAGACAATAATGAAGACACCGCCGGAGACAAATGATTCCGGATATTTCCGGCATCCCAGAGATTCCCCCGGGTTCCTCTCCTGCTTCCAGCCCCGTCTACAGGAAAAGATGAGGTGTCACCGGAGGAGGAGGACACCGAGATTACCCCGGAGAGTCACCGGGACACCGGAGGAGGATGACACCGAGATTACCCCGGAGAGTCACCGGGACACCGGAGGAGGAGGACACCGAGATTACCCCGGAGAGTCACCGGGACACCGGAGGAGGAGGACACCGAGATTACCCCGGAGAGTCACCGGGACACCGGAGGTGGAGGACACCGAGATTACCCCGGAGAGTCACCGGGACACCGGAGGAGGATGACACCGAGATTACCCCGGAGAGTCACCAGGACACCGGAGGAGGATGACACCGAGATTACCCCGGAGAGTCACCGGGACACCGGAGGATGACACCGAGATTACCCCGGAGAGTCACCAGGACACCGGAGGAGGAGGACACCGAGATTACCCCGGAGAGTCACCGGGACACCGGAGGAGGATGACACCGAGATTACCCCGGAGAGTCACCGGGACACCGGAGGAGGAGGACACCGAGATTACCCCGGAGAGTCACCGGGACACCGGAGGAGGATGACACCGAGATTACCCCGGAGAGTCACCGGGACACCGGAGGAGGTGGATGACACCGAGATTACCCCGGAGAGTCACCGGGACACCAGAGGAGGTGGATGACACCGAGATTACCCCGGAGAGTCACCGGGACACCGGAGGAGGTGGATGACACCGAGATTACCCTGGAGAGTCACCGTGACACCGGAGGAGGAGGACACCGAGATTACCCCGGAGAGTCACCGGGACACCAGAGGAGGTGGATGACACCGAGATTACCCCGGAGAGTCACCGGGACACCGGAGGAGGAGGACACCGAGATTACCCCGGAGAGTCACCGGGACACCAGAGGAGGTGGATGACACCGAGATTACCCCGGAGAGTCACCGGGACACCGGAGGAGGTGGATGACACCGAGATTACCCCGGAGAGTCACCGTGACACCAGAGGAGGACACTGAGATTACCCCGGAGAGTCACCGGGACACCGGAGGAGGATGACAACGAGATTACCCCGGAGAGTCACCGGGACACCGGAGGTGGAGGATGACACCGAGATTACCCCGGAGAGTCACCGGGACACCGGAGGAGAATGACAACGAGATTACCCCGGAGAGTCACCGGGACACCGGAGGAGGATGACACCGAGATTACCCCGGAGAGTCACCGGGACACCGGAGGAGGATGACACCGAGATTACCCCGGAGAGTCACCGGGACACCGGAGGATGACACCGAGATTACCCCGGAGAGTCACCGGGACACCGGAGGAGGATGACACCGAGATTACCCCGGGGAGTCACCGGGACACCGGAGGAGGATGACACCGAGATTACCCCGGAGAGTCACCGGGACACCGGAGGAGGATGACAACGAGATTACCCCGGAGAGTCACCGGGACACCGGAGGTGGAGGATGACACCGAGATTACCCCAGAAAGTCACCGGGACACCGGAGGTGGAGGAGGACACCGAGATTACCCCGGAGAGTCACCGGCACACTGGAGGAGGATGACACCAAGATTACCCCGGAGAGTCCCTGGGACACCGGAGGAGGATGACACCGAGATTACCCCGGAGAGTCACCGGGACACCGGAGGAGGATGACACCGAGATTACCCCGGAGAGTCACCGGGACACCAGAGGAGGATGATGACACCGAGATTACCCCGGAGAGTCACCGGGACACCGGAGGAGGATGACACCGAGATTACCCCGGAGAGTCACCGGGACACCGGAGGAGGAGGATGACACCGAGATTACCCCGGAGAGTCACCGGGACACCGGAGGATGACACCGAGATTACCCCGGGAGTCCAACAAGTCACCACTAATTACATTGTACACAATGTCAAAAATTCTCTTCCCGAGTTCTCCCGCTCCCCCGCTCTCTTCCCGAGTTCCCTCGCTCCCGCTTTCTCTTCCCGAGTTCCCTCGCTCTCTCCTCCCGAGTTCCCTCGCTCCCGCTCTCTCTTCCCGAGTTCCCTCGCTCCCGCTCTCTCTTCCCGAGTTCCCTCGCTCCCGCTCTCTCTTCCCGAGTTCCCTCGCTCCCGCTTTCTCTTCCCGAGTTCCCCCGCTCTCTCTTCCCGAGTTCCCCCGCTCTCTCTTCCCGAGTTCCCCCGCTCTCTCTTCCCGAGTTCTCCCGCTCTCTCTTCCCGAGTTCCCCCGCTCCCGCTTCCCGAGTTCCCCCGCTCCCGCTTCCCGAGTTCTCCCGCTCCCGCTTCCCGAGTTCTCCCGCCCGCTCTCTCTTCCCGAGTTCTCCCGCTCCCTCTTCCCGAGTTCTCCCGCTCCCTCTTCCCGAGTTCCCTCGTTCCCGCTCTCTCTTCCCGAGTTCCCTCGCTCCCGCTCTCTCTTCCCGAGTTCCCTCGCTCCCGCTCTCTCTTCCCGAGTTCCCTCGCTCCCGCTCTCTCTTCCCGAGTTCCCTCACTCCTGCTTTCTCTTCCCGAGTTCCCTCGCTCCCGATTTCTCTTCCCGAGTTCCCTCGCTCCCGATTTCTCTTCCCGAGTTCCCCAGCTCACGCTCTCTCTTCCCGAGTTCCCTCGCTCCCGCTCTGTCTTCCCGAGTTCCCTCGCTCCCGCTCTGTCTTCCCGAGTTCCCTCACTCCCGCTTTCTCTTCCCGAGTTCCCTCGCTCCCGCTCTCTCTTCCCGAGTTCCCTCGCTCCCGCTCTGTCTTCCCGAGTTCCCTCGCTCCCGCTCTGTCTTCCCGAGTTCCCTCGCTCCCGCTCTCTCTTCCCGAGTTCCCTCGCTCCCGCTCTCTCTTCCCGAGTTCCCTCGCTCCCGCTCTCTCTTCCCGAGTTCCCTCGCTCCCGCTCTCTCTTCCCGAGTTCCCTCGCTCCCGCTCTCTCTTCCCGAGTTCCCTCTCCCTTTTACTCTTCTGGTTCCTCATTCTCTCTTTTAAACTTTCCCCCTCTGGAGTTCCTTCACTCTTTTTCCCTTTTCTGGAGTTGCCTCATTCCCTTTCCATCACCTGCAGAACCCATAATTGATGTTTCCTCTTCTGGAATTTTCTCATATCGCCCCTTCCTCCCGGTTTCCTCTTCTGGAATTTTCTCATATCGCCCCTTCCTCCCGGTTTCCTCTTCTGGAATTTCCTCATATCGCCCCTTCCTCCCGGTTTCCTCTTCTGGAGTTTCCTCATATCGCCCCTTCCTCCCGGTTTCCTCTTCTGGAGTTTCCTCATATCGCCCCTTCCTCCCGGTTTCCTCTTCTGGAGTTTCCTCATATCGCCCCTTGCTCCCGGTTTCCTCTTCTGGAAATTCCTCATATCACCCCTTCCTCCCGGTTTCCTCTTCTGGAATTTCCTCATATCGCTCCTTCCTCCCGGTTTCCTCTTCTGGAATTTCCTCATATCGCCCCTTCCTCCCGGTTTCCTCTTCTGGAAATTCCTCATATCGCCCCTTCCTCCCGGTTTCCTCTTCTGGAATTTTCTCATATCGCCCCTTCCTCCCGGTTTCCTCTTCTGGAATTGCCTCATATCGCCCCTTCCTCCCGGTTTCCTCTTCTGGAATTGCCTCATATCGCCCCTTCCTCCCGGTTTCCTCTTCTGGAATTGCCTCATATCGCCCCTTCCTCCCGGTTTCCTCTTCTGGAATTTCCTCATATCGCCCCTTCCTCCCGGTTTCCTGTTCTGGAATTTCCTCATATCGCCCCTTCCTCCCGGTTTCCTCTTCTGGAATTGCCTCATATCGCCCCTTCCTCCCGGTTTCCTCTTCTGGAATTGCCTCATATCGCCCCTTCCTCCCGGTTTCCTGTTCTGGAATTTCCTCATATCGCCCCTTCCTCCCGGTTTCCTCTTCTGGAATTTCCTCATATCACCCCTTCCTCCCGGTTTCCTCTTCTGGAAATTCCTCATATCGCCCCTTCCTCCACACGATAATCAGATCAGAAAATATGGCGTTCCGAGGGACGCGCCCTTCACACCCGGAGAGGGGACGGAGGAGGGGGGACACCTGATTGGGGGCTCTACATCCATCAGATGAAATGACATATAACCCCCTCCTGCCCTACACTGCACCCGGGGTCTGAAATAAGAACTGTCTGTGATCTCCAATCTCAGCTCTCATTATAACATTGGGAACATAATGTACAATCCAGCAGAGTCTCCTATAGTAGATAATGGGGCCACCACTGGGAAATGGGTTGTAATGGGGCCCGGGACCCCTATATTAGATAATGGGGCCACCACTGGGAAATGGGTTGTAATGGGGCCCGGGACCCCTGTAGTAGATAATGGGGCCACCACTGGGAAATGGGTTGTAATGGGGCCCGGGACCCCTGTAGTAGATAATGGGGCCACCACTGGGAAATGGGTTGTAATGGGGCCCAGGACCCCTATAGTAGATAATGGGGCCACCACTGGGAAATGGGTAGTAATGGAGCCTAGGGTCCCCTATAGTAGATAATGGGGTCACCACTGGGAAATGGGTAGTAATGGAGCCTAGGGTCCCCTATAGTAGATAATGGGGCCACCACTGGGAAAAGGGTAGTAATGGAGCCTAGGGTCCCCTATAGTAGATAATGGGGCCACCACTGGGAAATGGGTAGTAATGGAGCCTAGGGTCCCCTATAGTAGATAATGGGGCCACCACTGGGAAAAGGGTAGTAATGGAGCCTAGGGTCCCCTATAGTAGATAATGGGGTCACCACTGGGAAATGGGTAGTAATGGAGCCTAGGGTCCCCTATAGTAGATAATGGGGCCACCACTGGGAAAAGGGTAGTAATGGAGCCTAGGGTCCCCTATAGTAGATAATGGGGTCACCACTGGGAAATGGGTAGTAATGGAGCCTAGGGTCCCCTATAGTAGATAATGGGGCCACCACTGGGAAAAGGGTAGTAATGGAGCCCAGGGTCCCCTATAGTGGGGCCAGGGTGATGCAGAGATGCCCATCATGACATCATTGCCACACTGTCAATGGAAGAATGTCACCTGCTTTGTTCCAGGTGTTGAGGATGAGCCCCAATGTGAGGTTCATCTGGTAGGGTCATGGCTCCCTATGGATGCCACTAACCTGATTTCCCAACCCCCCCGGTATGTAGACACAGAAATAATCGGACCCGCCTGCGCCCATCACTGCTCCGCGCCTCGTCTGACCGCAGCGCTCCCTCTCATTGTATTTGTGAAGAGCCGAGCTGAGCGCGGTGCGGGAAGGTCACTGTGGTCTCCGGGCGCTCGCCGATCGTCCCAGATTTGCGTCCTTTTTATATTGTCTGATGAATTCGAAGTTACATTCGATGAGACGATTATTATAGAAAGTGTGAGGGGCGTCCGAGGTGCACCTTGTCCTGAGGCCACTTCTAGATTGTGATTGGCTACCTACCATCCTGAACAAAGCATGACTACGGGAAGGCCACTCCGAAATCCCTGAGCCTTGAACCGGATCTATTCATTCTATAAACGCCTTCGACCTCCAAGAACGAGCCCAGCTGGAGGTGACCAATCACTGTTGGATACTCCATGACCCAGATTATCTTCACCAACAAGCTGGATATCAGGCTCATCATCAGTACCATGGCAACAGGACAATATGGCGGCCACCATAGAGACAGAGGACCGCCATGTTTTCTGATGCAGAATAATACCAACTTACCAGACGTACAGCGAGACTGAGCGATATTCAGGCATTGAGAGTATCCATGTTACCAGACATCGGGGGACACCTTGATAATTGGAGGGTCCATATTACAGAGTATGGGCGGTCTGTAAGTGCTGAATCTGGACTGCCCTGGTTTGTGGGATGCAGAGTGCCCAATGCCCCCCGCCCCCCCTATTCCCAATATATTATGCCCCCTAATCCCAATATTTAATTCCTCCCAGTACCAATATATAAAGACCCCCAATCTTAATATACAGTATGTGACAAAAGTAAGTACACCCCTCAGTGACATTTGTGTAAATCTTTTCTTCTATCTTTTCATGTGACAACACTGAAGAAATGACACTTGTCTACAATGTAAAGTAGTGAGTGTACAGCTTGTATAACAGTGTAAATTTGCTGTCCCCTAAAAATAACTCAACACACAGCCATTAATGTCTAAACCGCTGGCAACAAAAGTCAGTACACCCCTAAGTGAAAATCTCCAAATTGGGCCCAAAGTGTCAATATTTTGTGTGGCCTCCATTATTTTCCAGCACTGCCTTAACCCTCTTGGGCATGGAGGTCACCAGAGCTTCACAGGTTGTCACTGGAGTCCTCTTCCCCTCCTCCATGATGACATCACAGGGCTGGTGGATGTTAGAGACCTTGCGCTCCTCCACCTTCCGTTTGAGGATGTCCCACAGATGATCAATAGGGTTTAGGTCTGGAGACATGCTTGGCCAGTCCATCACCTTTACCCTCAGCTTCTTTAGCAAGGCAGTGGTGGTCTTGGTGGTGTGTTTGGGGTGGTTATCATGTTGGAATACTGCCCTGCGGCCCAGTCTCTGAAGGGAGGGGATCATGCTCTGCTTCAGTATGTCACAGTACATGAACTCCCAGTCTCTAATGGGACTCTCTGATTCACTAACTGAATCCCGTGAGCTCCTCAAAGCTTTTGCAGTGCTACGTCCCTCAAGCGTCACCCCCGCTTCCCTGCTGGGTCCCTAGTTTGGCACTTCGGATATCTTCAAGCTTCACTCCACCGGCCGGCTCAATCCCTGGCTTGACACACAAGGCTGCTCTGCAAGCGTCTCCTCCACTGGTTGGATCCCTGACTTCATCACCTCCTGAAGTTTCCCCATTCTCCACCATCTCAGGTTGGTGAGAATACTGCTCCGGTACTTTCTTCAGTTACTCACTGAGGTTCCTGGTAATAAGGTGGTTGGTCCTTTCATGGTGACAGCTTCCCCTCTACCTCCGACCACGACAGGTTCTCCGGCCAGCAGAACCATCACTTTTGGTTGGACTGAAAGCTGCAATCCCAACCCTGAGCTGCCCTCTTACCTCTGGATAGGACTGGCAGCCTGATGCCCCTGGGATAGGCTCAATCTCCGGCCTAGCATCCCGGGGAACACGACACTCGTCCACCAAGTGGCACAGAACCCCGATCACCTGACTCCACCCAAATATATAGGCTTTCCCATCAAGCCAAGGGATTCAAGAAAACCCCCGCCCATTGCACACCTCCCAACTTATTGAGATGGGGATGAGGGACACCTACCAGCAAAAGTATTCAGGCATAAGACACACCCCTTGCCACGCCCCTTAAGGAGAATTGTACAAAAAACAAGATTGTTTAAACCCACACGTGCTTTTTTACCATTTACTATTCCTTTATATTGGCTTTTGGAATTTACAAATGCAGCAATTTAGAGATCAGATGAAAGGTTTAGCTCTGGGAAACACTTTTTGAAAGATAAAAAGTGCATTTTATATACAACTATATAGATCAGACCCAAATGAGGAGGAAAGAGGGACATTGATCCAAATCAGGGAAAGTCCCTCGAAATCCGGGACAGTTAGGAGCTATGCCATTGGCTGAGATTTACCCATAACCTGACCTTGAGTTGTCCTTCTCATATCTAGTACCACCAAGTGCCCGGCCACCTAGCTGTAGAAGAGAAACCAGGCCAAACGTAGGGAGAAATCAATGGATCTCTGACCAATGAACGATGGTGGCTGCCCATGGACCGGACCATCGGGGGGGGGGGGACTAGACTTGTGCACAACGGAAACATTCGCTTAGTTTTGGTTCGTTGTCATTCGTAAAATACAGAATTTCCTTCTGTTATATTCATTATGTTACATTAATACGATTTGGGATAATTCGTTATTATTGGTAGAGTGTCGATATTCGTTATCATGTCAAATTCATTCAATATATCCGCTATAAATTTGTTGGTATTTGTTGAAATTCGATATTTTTTTATATATATATTGGTGATAATGATTTGTAGTTTGGAAAGTCGTTTGTTTATTGAATCTTTTAACACACAATGACAATATCTCTTCTCCTCGACTCCAACACAACATCCTTCTCAGGAATCTCAGGAATCCCAGAAATCTCAGGAATCCCAGAAATCTCAGGAATCCCAGAAATCTCAGGAATCCCAGAAATCTCAGGAATCCCAGAAATCTCAGGAATCCCAGAAATCTCAGGAATCCCAGAAATCTCAGGAATCCCAGAAATCTCAGGAATCCCACCTCCAGCACAAAACTCAGCAGCTGATTGGACTGGAAGATTTATTTTAAGTTGGCCTTTATGTTTCATTAGATCTTTAACAAATTACTGAATCATGTCGAATTCATTTGTTATAATTTCTTTCGTATTCATTGAAATTAGTTATTTTTTTATTTGGATACATCTGAATGATGCAAAATTCGGCCAAATTTTGATTCATTACGAAACGAGTTGCACAAGTCTAGTGAGTACATGGAGCATAGGGTGAGTACATGGAGCATAGGGTGAGTACATGGACCATAGGGTGAGTACATGGACCATAGGGTGAGTACATGGACCATAGGGTGAGTACATGGACCATAGGGTAAGTACATGGACCATAGGGTGAGTACATGGACCATAGGGTGAGTACATGGACCATAGGGTAAGTACATGGACCATAGGGTGAGTACATGGACCATAGGGTGAGTACATGGATTGAAAACTGGCTACAAGGGCGTGTTCAGAGGGTGGTGATAAATGGGGAGTACTCGGAATGGTCAGGGGTGGGTAGTGGGGTCCCCCAGGGTTCTGTGCTGGGACCAATCCTATTTAATTTGTTTATAAACGATCTGGAGGATGGGATAAACAGTTCAATCTCTGTATTTGCAGACGATACTAAGCTAAGCAGGGCAATAACTTCTCCGCAGGATGTGGAAACCTCACAAGAAGATCTGAACAAATGAATGGGGGAGGGGCAACTACATGGCAAATGAGGTTCAATGTAGAAAAATGTAAAATAATGCATTTGGGTGGTAAAAATCTGAAGTCAATCTATAGACTGGGGGGAGAACCTCTGGGGGGGATCTGGGATGGAAAAGGACCTGGGGGTCCTAGTAGATGATAGGCTCAGCAATGACATGCAATGCCAAGCTGCTGCTAACAAAGCAAACAGAATATTGGCATTAAAAAGGGATCAACTCCAGAGATAAAACGATAATTCTCCCGCTCTACAAGACTCTGGTCCGGCCGCACCTGGAGTATGCTGTCCAGTTCTGGGCACCAGTCCTCAGGAAGGATGTACTGGAAATGGAGCGACTACAAAGAAGGGCAACAAAGCTAATAAAGGGTCTGGAGGATCTTAGTTATGAGGAAAGGTTGTGAGCTCTGAACTTATTCTCTCTGGAGAAGAGACGCTTGAGAGGGGATATGATTTCATTATATAAATACCGGACTGGTGACCCCACAATATACAAATACCAGACTGGTGACCCCACAATATATAAATACCGGACTGGTGACCCCACAATATACAAATACCGGACTGGTGACCCCACAATATACAAATACCGGACTGGTGACCCCACAATATACAAATACCGGACTGGTGACCCCACAATATACAAATACCGGACTGGTGACCCCACAATATACAAATACCGGACTGGTGACCCCACAATACACAAATACCGGACTGGTGACCCCACAATATATAAATACCAGACTGGTGACCCCACAATACACAAATACCGGACTGGTGACCCCACAATATATAAATACCGGACTGGTGACCCCACAATATATAAATACCGGACTGGTGACCCCACAATACACAAATACCGGACTGGTGACCCCACAATATATAAATACCGGACTGGTGACCCCACAATATATAAATACCAGACTGGTGACCCCACAATATATAAATACCGGACTGGTGACCCCACAATATACAAATACCGGACTGGTGACCCCACAATATACAAATACCGGACTGGTGACCCCACAATATACAAATACCGGACTGGTGACCCCACAATATATAAATACCGGACTGGTGACCCCACAATATATAAATACCGGACTGGTGACCCCACAATATATAAATACCGGACTGGTGACCCCACAAAATATAAATACCGGACTGGTGACCCCACAAAATATAAATACCGGACTGGTGACCCCACAATAGGGAGAAAACTTTTTCGCAGAAGAGAGTTTAATAAGACTCGGGGCCACTTATTACAATTAGAAGAAAAGAGGTTTAACCTTAAACTACGTAGAGGGTTCTTTACTGTAAGAGCGGTAAGGATGTGGAATTCCCTTCCACAGGCGGTGGTCTCAGCGGGGAGCATTGATAGCTTCAAGAAACTATTAGATAATCACCTGAATGACCACAACATACAGAGATATATAATGTAATACTGACATATAATCACACACATAGGTTGGACTTGATTATATGTAATTTCCTGACAAGGAATTAGGTGGGGAGCTTCCTAACTCCCAGGGTACACGGAAATCCCTCCGGACTCACATTTTACACCTCGGCTATTGGAACCTGGTAACACTGGCTACATGCTTGTTCGGAGTCGGTAACACCAGCATGGGGGGTGGCAGCTTCCATATTTCTGTCCTCACAGGTTCACTTAGCAGCCTCTTAGAGCATCTGGGCTCCTCCATTACCTTGGCAGGGAAGGGGTTAACTTACTGTCACTCATATTTAGCTCACTAAGGGTTAAATCTGCAACCAGAGGGCTTCTGGACACAATTCACCTGGGGGCAGATCTGAGCACGTGCCTCTGCTGCCACCTGGTGTTTAGTATTGGCACTACATCAGAGTTCCAGGATAGAAGGCTTCTACTTCCACTCCAAGAAATATCGGGGTGAATGATAGAAAATAAAAGAGGGAAAGGGGCAGGGGGGTATAATAGAGGGACAGAGGGGAGGATTGGGATATAATAGAAGGACAGAGGAGGGATTGGGGTATAATAGAAGGACAGAGGAGGGATTGGGGTATAATAGAAGGACAGAGGGGGGATTGGGATATAATAGAAGGACAGAGGAGGGATTGGGGTATAATAGAAGGACAGAGGAGGGATTGGGGTATAATAGAAGGACAGAGGGGGGATTGGGGTATAATAGAAGGACAGAGGGGAGGATTGGGGTATAATAGAAGGACAGAGGGGGAGGATTGGGGTATAATAGAAGGACAGAGGGGAGGATTGGGGTATAATAGAAGGACAGAGGGGGGATTGGGGTATAATAGAAGGACAGAGGGGGAGGATTGGGGTATAATAGAAGGACAGAGGGGAGGATTGGGGTATAATAGAAGGACAGAGGGAGGATTGGGGTATAATAGAAGGACAGAGGGAGGATTGGGGTATAATAGAAGGACAGAGGGGGGATTGGGGTATAATAGAAGGACAGAGGGGGGATTGGGGTATAATAGAAGGACAGAGGGGGGGATTGGGGTATAATAGAAGGACAGAGGGGGGATTGGGGTATAATAGAAGGACAGAGGGGGGATTGGGGTATAATAGAAGGACAGATGAGGGATTGGGGTATAATAGAAGGACAGAGGGGGGGATTGGGGTATAATAGAAGGACAGAGGAGGGATTGGGGTATAATAGAAGGACAGAGGGGGGATTGGGGTATAATAGAAGGACAGAGGGGGGATTGGGATATAATAGAAGGATAGAGGGGGGATTGGGGTATAATAGAAGGACAGAGGGAGGATTGGGGTATAATAGAAGGACAGAGGGGAGGATTGGGGTATAATAGAAGGACAGAGGGGGAGGATTGGGGTATAATAGAAGGACAGAGGGGAGGATTGGGGTATAATAGAAGGACAGAGGGGGGATTGGGGTATAATAGAAGGACAGAGGGGGAGGATTGGGGTATAATAGAAGGACAGAGGGGAGGATTGGGGTATAATAGAAGGACAGAGGGAGGATTGGGGTATAATAGAAGGACAGAGGGGGGATTGGGATATAATAGAAGGACAGAGGGGGGATTGGGGTATAATAGAAGGACAGAGGGGGGATTGGAGTATAATAGAAGGACAGAGGGGGGATTGGGGTATAATAGAAGGACAGAGGGGGGATTGGGATATAATAGAAGGACAGAGGGGGGATTGGGGTATAATAGAAGGACAGAGGGGGATTGGGATATAATAGAAGGACAGAGGGGGATTGGGGTATAATAGAAGGACAGAGGGAGGATTGGGGTATAATAGAAGGACAGAGGGGGGATTGGGGTATAATAGAAGGACAGAGGGGGGATTGGGGTATAATAGAAGGACAGAGGGGGATTGGGATATAATAGAAGGACAGAGGGGGATTGGGGTATAATAGAAGGACAGAGGGGGATTGGGATATAATAGAAGGACAGAGGGGAGGATTGGGGTATAATAGAAGGACAGAGGGGAGGATTGGGGTATAATAGAAGGACAGAGGGAGGATTGGGGTATAATAGAAGGACAGAGGGGAGGATTGGGGTATAATAGAATGACAGAGGGGGGATTGGGGTATAATAGAAGGACAGAGGGGAGGATTGGGGTATAATAGAAGGACAGAGGGGGATTGGGGTATAATAGAAGGACAGAGGGAGGATTGGGGTATAATAGAAGGACAGAGGGGAGGATTGGGGTATAATAGAAGGACAGAGGGAGGATTGGGGTATAATAGAAGGACAGAGGGAGGATTGGGGTATAATAGAAGGACAGAGGGAGGATTGGGGTATAATAGTAGGACAGAGGGGGGGGGGGTATAATAGAAGGACAGAGGGGGGGATTGGGGTATAATAGAAGGACAGAGGGAGGATTGGGATATAATAGAAGGACAGAGGGGGGATTGGGGTATAATAGAAGGACAGAGGGGGGATTGGGGTATAATAGAATGACAGAGGGAGGATTGGGGTATAATAGAAGGACGGAGGGGAGGATTGGGGTATAATAGAAGGACAGAGGGAGGATTGGGGTATAATAGAAGGACAGAGGGAGGATTGGGGTATAATAGAAGGACAGAGGGAGGATTGGGGTATAATAGAAGGACAGAGGGGGGATTGGGGTATAATAGAGGGACAGGGGGGAGGATTGGGGTATAATAGAGGGACAGGGAAGGGCATTGGGGTACCATAGGGGGACAGGGGGATGTGATAAATAGATATAAAGTTTTTCTTATGCTTTTCTCCCTTTATTATTTTTTCTGATTGGTGATATGAAGTCAATCGGATGAATAATCTTGAGACTTCCTTTCCTGTGGAATAATGAGTAGAATTGTCGCACCTCATCGTAGAAGTCGCTGGTGAAGTTGAGTCCTCTATCTTGCTCAGAGCCTCCATCTTCCTGACTCCACCAAGTAATGTTCTTGTAAGGTACCTGTGATAGCTGGTGTTGGAAGTGGAGTTTGTGTTCTGAGGATTCAGGTGAAAACTTAGGCAGATCAGGACGGCAAAAGATCAGGCAAAGCGGTACACAATGGAAATCCAGAGATTGGTCAGGCAGGCAAAGGTCATACATGAGCGGCGGTGAAGTACAAAATCAGCAGGCTAGACAGTAGTCAGGAATTCAGGCAGAAGTTCAAATACGGTATTCAGCAACACAAAGCAGTCACAACACCCAGGAAGCTCGTCCAAACAAAGGGGCACTGAGAGATAGGAAGTGCTGCTATTTATGGGCTGCTTTGATTGTAGATTGTCCACAGCTGGCAGCAGGTGGGGCTAGTGAGTCCAAGGTAATCCATCAAAGTAAGAGAACATAGCTAGAACTCCAGAGCTCCTCTGTGGCACAACATGTAAGACTGTAGCTGTGGGACCAGGAACGTCCCGGTTCAAATACACCCAGGTACATGACAGTTTTCACTCATAAATTAGACTCACAACTCTGTAGTAAATAGTAGAGTGTATTTTAGATTAGGGTCAATCAAGGCAAAGCATAACAATGGAGAGAATATGAGCATAACCTATCATCATCCTATAAAACAAGCAGCAAGTAACACAGTTGGGTGTCAGTTTGGCTGCAGGCTACATCGAAGGGGCTTACAATGAATGGTCTAAAAGTCCTTAAAGTTGATCTTCTGCCGGCTATGTTGGGGCCCTTGAAGACGTTGGTGCACGTGATAGAGATACTAATATAATATGTCTTTGTAATTCTACACCCAGTAGGATAGGCTTGAATGTAGTTATTATTGGAAAGGGCTGGATTGCAGGTCAGCTTGGTTATTTGGACCTAGTCATACAGAATAAGAGGGGCTTTAGGGTAACTGAGTGTCTCAGAAAGTGAAAAGCAAGTCTCTCAGGAAAGCCGCACATTAAATGTCAGCAACAGAATGTGTGTGAAAGAGCCGCTCACCACTCTCCTTCTGCTATCCCTCGGCTGTAAGCTGTGTAGTTACAGGGGCCCCTCTGTGTGCAGGTTTGTCGGGGCCGGGCTCTCAGCAGCTCTCTTCTCTGTGCTCAGGTTGCTCGGCTGTTGGATTAATTGTCAGCACTCATTGTTTCAACAGGTGGCTCACCTGATGATCATTTCCTGCTCGTCATTCCTGCCTACAGCCAGCCCCTTCTGGCTACTTATACTGCCTGGTTCATTCCTTTTGTGCCTCCTCCTTGGTCAACGTATCTGGAGACTCTCTGCTGTGTTCCTGTTGAAGACTTTGCCCAGCTGATGTCCTTTCTGGTTCCTGATCCTGTCTGCTGCCTCCGGCTAAGCTGATCTCTGGCTTTCTGATTACTGGCCTGTCTGACTACCCGCTTTGGCTTCCGATCCCTGGCTTTGACCACGTTTACAGATCCGTACCATTTTTACATTAAAAGGTGTAATTTTTTCAACAACAGAAAGAACTGAAACAACAACAACTACAAAACAACTGAAACAATGACAACTGAAAAAACAACTACAACTGAAACGACAACTACTGAATTTTCAAATGTACGAATTTTTGAATATTAGAATTTATGAATTTATAACTGAGAACAACAACAACTGAAACAACAGCTACTGAATTATCGCATTTCTGAATTGTTGAATTTACGAATTTATGAATTTTCGAATATTTGAATTGATGACTATCTGGAAAAATGTGTTAAATAGGTTTGCGTTAATTCGGATATTTCCCAGTGATCGGGAACATCGATCTGTCATGTCCAGTGATCGGGAACATCGATCTGTCATGTCCAGTGATCGGGAACATCGATCTGTAATGTCCCAGTGATCGGGAACATCGATCTGTCATGTCCAGTGATCGGGAACATCGATCTGTCATGTCCCAGTGATCGGGAACATCAATCTGTCATGTCCAGTGATCGGGAACATCGATCTGTCATGTCCAGTGATCGGGAACATCGATCTGTCATGTCCAGTGATCGGGAACATCGATCTGTCATGTCCCAGTGATCGGGAACATCGATCTGTCATGTCCAGTGATCGGGAACATCGATCTGTCATGTCCCAGTGATCGGGAACATCGATCTGTCATGTCCCAGTGATCTGGAACATCGATCTCTGTCATGTCCAGTGATCGGGAACATCGATCTGTCATGTCCCAGTGATCGGGAACATCGATCTGTCATGTCCCAGTGATCGGGAACATCGATCTGTCATGTCCAGTGATCGGGAACATCGATCTCTGTCATGTCCAGTGATCGGGAACATCGATCTGTCATGTCCAGTGATCGGGAACATCGATCTCTGTCATGTCCAGTGATCGGGAACATCGATCTGTCATGTCCAGTGATCGGGAACATCGATCTGTCATGTCCAGTGATCGGGAACATCGATCTCTGTCATGTCCCAGTGATCGGGAACATCGATCTGTCTTGTCCAGTGATCGGGAACATCGATCTGTCATGTCCCAGTGATCGGGAACATCGATCTGTCATGTCCCAGTGATCGGGAACATCGATCTGTCATGTCCCAGTGATCGGGAACATCGATCTCTGTCATGTCCAGTGATCGGGAACATCGATCTGTCATGTCCAGTGATCGGGAACATCGATCTGTCATGTCCCAGTGATCGGGAACATCGATCTGTCATGTCCAGTGATCGGGAACATCGATCTGTCATGTCCAGTGATCGGGAACATCGATCTCTGTCATGTCCAGTGATCGGGAACATCGATCTGTCATGTCCAGTGATCGGTAACATCGATCTGTCATGTCCCAGTGATCGGGAACATCGATCTATCATGTCCAGTGATCGGGAACATCGATCTGTCATGTCCAGTGATCGGGAACATCGATCTGTAATGTCCCAGTGATCGGGAACATCGATCTGTCATGTCCAGTGATCGGGAACATCGATCTGTCATGTCCCAGTGATCGGGAACATCAATCTGTCATGTCCAGTGATCGGGAACATCGATCTGTCATGTCCAGTGATCGGGAACATCGATCTGTCATGTCCCAGTGATCGGGAACATCGATCTGTCATGTCCAGTGATCGGGAACATCGATCTGTCATGTCCCAGTGATCGGGAACATCGATCTGTCATGTCCAGTGATCGGGAACATCGATCTGTCATGTCCCAGTGATCGGGAACATCGATCTGTCATGTCCCAGTGATCGGGAACATCGATCTCTGTCATGTCCAGTGATCGGGAACATCGATCTGTCATGTCCCAGTGATCGGGAACATCGATCTGTCATGTCCCAGTGATCGGGAACATCGATCTGTCATGTCCAGTGATCGGGAACATCGATCTCTGTCATGTCCAGTGATCGGGAACATCGATCTGTCATGTCCAGTGATCGGGAACATCGATCTCTGTCATGTCCAGTGATCGGGAACATCGATCTGTCATGTCCAGTGATCGGGAACATCGATCTGTCATGTCCAGTGATCGGGAACATCGATCTCTGTCATGTCCCAGTGATCGGGAACATCGATCTGTCTTGTCCAGTGATCGGGAACATCGATCTGTCATGTCCCAGTGATCGGGAACATCGATCTGTCATGTCCCAGTGATCGGGAACATCGATCTGTCATGTCCCAGTGATCGGGAACATCGATCTCTGTCATGTCCAGTGATCGGGAACATCGATCTGTCATGTCCAGTGATCGGGAACATCGATCTGTCATGTCCCAGTGATCGGGAACATCGATCTGTCATGTCCAGTGATCGAGAACATCGATCTGTCATGTCCAGTGATCGGGAACATCGATCTGTCATGTCCAGTGATCGGGAACATCGATCTGTCATGTCCAGTGATCGGCTCGATCATGTCCAGGGTCATGTCCAGTGATCGTAACATCGATCTGTCATGTCCAGTGATCGGTA
>JBBGZY010003434.1:0-78054 GCA_037952925.1 Lithobates clamitans | reverse complement strand
ACCAGAGAAGGGCGTGTTTCTGACCAGAGAAGGGCGTGTTTCTGACCAGAGAAGGGCGTGTTTCTGACCAGAGAAGGGCGTGTTTCTGACCAGAAAGGCGGGCATGCGTGACCAGAGAGGTGGGTGTGTCTGACCAGAGAAGGGCGTGTGTCTGACCAGAGAAGGGCGTGTGTCTGACCAGAGAAGGGCGTGTGTCTGACCAGAGAAGGGAGTGTGTCTGACCAGAGAGGCGGGCTTGTGTAAGCAAAGAAGGGGGCATGTGTGACCAGAGAAGGGAGTGTGTCTGACCAGAGAAAGGGGTGTGCCTGTGCGTCTGACCAGGGTGACGGGCGTGTGTGCACAGAAAAGGGGGCGTGTCTAGGTGTGTTCCTGAGTGCTGATCACTGAGTGCACTGAGTCTGACTCTGCACACAGGAAAATGGCCGTTATCAGTGTGTGTGTATATGTATGTATGTGTGCAGAGGCGGCTCTCTAATTAGGCAAATTAGGCGGTCGCCTAAGGCCTCGCACTCACAGGGACCTCGCGGCCTCCTAATTTGCCTGTTCTCAATCACTGAAGTTGACGCCGGCGGCTCCGCCTACCCCCACTGGGACTCTGTGGCTTAGGAGCTGATGGACAAATCAGATACTGCCCGCAACTTGAGGAATAGCGGCCTCATCACGGAGCGTCCCAGTCTGTGGGGCCTCATGTGTAAGTTTTGCCTAAGGCCTCACAAACAAAGCCTAGAGCCGCCTGTGTGTGTGTGTATGTATATGTGTGTGTATGTGTGTGTATATATATATATATATATATATATATATATATATATATATATATATATATATATATATATATATATATATATATATATTATAAATAAATTCTTTACTCTGACTTCTTCATGTTTTCTCCTCAGAGATCATCACAAGGCCGCTGCGGGTTCCTTGGCCTCTGTATTCTCCTCCTTGGTCCTCTGTCCCACAGAGCTGGTGAAGTGCCGCATGCAGACGCAGCATGAGATGCGGATATCGGGGCACACAGGAATCCCCTATAAAAGGTTGGCGGTCCCCGGGGCACATCTATGGGTGGAATCTCTCTCTCAGTATAACTCTCTGTTTGTGTCCTCAGCACCCCGTGGTCCATTGTACGGGACATCCTGAGGTCGGAAGGTGCAGGTGGCCTTTTCCGTGGCCTCAGCAGTACGTGGCTGCGGGAGATCCCGGGGTACTTCTTCTTTTTTGGGGGCTATGAACTCAGCAAGAGTGTTCTCAGCAGAAATTCTGGAGGTCAACCAGGTGAGGCGGGGGAGGGGAGGATGTTGGGGTTGGGGGTGGGTAGGAGGGGTGGCTGCCCTGGGTTCTGTGGTATCATGTGGGGGGGG
The DNA here is from genome assembly GCA_037952925.1 of Lithobates clamitans. Classification (NCBI taxonomy): domain Eukaryota; kingdom Metazoa; phylum Chordata; class Amphibia; order Anura; family Ranidae; genus Lithobates; species Lithobates clamitans. The sequence goes on along the minus strand of JBBGZY010003434.1, from coordinate 76,693 downwards.
GGGGGGGGCTGCATGGAGAGTTCCTACCTACAAGCTAGTCAGTGATCGGTGCTGGTAACTGATTGTCATTTCAGACAAGGAAGTGGCTGGTTACTGACATATTTACCAGCCCCTTCCCCACTCTCCATCCTGACACATCCCCTGCAGCAGCTGGTGGGGAGAAGGGAGGGGAGAACCCGGCAGCACTGTGGGGGAGAAGGGGGTGGGGGGGGGGGCAGGAGGGACCAGAGAAAAGCACTAGAACCGGAAAAGAGTGGGGGTGGGACAGAGCACAGGGTTCGGAGAAGGGGGTGGGGGCGGGAGAGAGCACAGGGTTCGGAGAAGGGGGTGGGGGCCGGAGAGAGCGTGGGGTTCGGAGAAGGGGGTGGGGGCGGGAGAGAGCACGGGGTTCGGGGGTGGGGGCCGGAGAAAGCACGGGGTTCGGAGAAGGGGGTGGGAGCCGCAGAGAGCACGGGGTTCGGAGAAGGGGGCGAGAGAGAGCACGGGGTTTGGAGAAGGGGGCCGGAGAGAGCACGGGGTTCAGAGAAGGGGGTGGGAGCCGCAGAGAGCACGGGGTTTGGAGAAGGGGGCCGGAGAGAGCACGGGGTTCAGAGAAGGGGGTGGGAGCCGCAGAGAGCACGGGGTTTGGAGAAGGGGGCAGGAGAGAGCACGGGGTTTGGAGAAGGGGGTGGGGGCCGGAGAGAGCACGGGGTTCGGAGAAGGGGGCGGGAGAAAGCACGGGGTTTGGAGAAGGGGGTGGGGGCGGGAGAGAGCATGGGGTTCGGAGAAGGGGGTGGGGGCCAGAGAGAGCGTGGGGTTCGGAGAAGGGGGCGAGAGAGAGCACGGGGTTTGGAGAAGGGGGCCGGAGAGAGTGCGGGGTTCGGAGAAGGGGGTGGGGGCCGGAGAGAGCACGGGGTTCGGAGAAGGGGGTGGGGGCCGGAGAGAGCGCGGGGTTCGGAGAAGGGGGTGGGGGCGGGAGAGAGCAAGGGGTTCGGAGAAGGGGGCCGGAGAGAGCGAGGGGTTCGGAGAAGGGGGTGGGGGCGGGAGAGAGCACGGGGTTCGGAGAAGGGGGGCCGGAGAGAGCGCGGGGTTTGGAGAAGGGGGTGGGGGCGGGAGAGAGCACGGGGTTCGGGGGTGGGGGCCGGAGAGAGTGCGGGGTTCGGAGAAGGGTGCCGGAGAGAGCGCGGGGTTCGGAGAAGGGGGTGGGGGCAGGAGAGAGCACGGGGTTCGGAGAAGGGTGCCCGAGAGAGCGCGGGGTTCGGAGAAGGGGGCCGGAGAGAGTGCGGGGTTTGGAGAAGGGGGTGGGGGCAGGAGAGAGCGCGGGGTTCGGAGAAGGGGGCGGGAGAGAGCACGGGGTTCGGAGAAGGGGGTGGGGGCAGGAGAGAGCACGGGGTTCGGAGAAGGGTGCCCGAGAGAGCGCGGGGTTCGGAGAAGGGGGCCGGAGAGAGCGCGGGGTTCGGAGAAGGGGGTGGGGGCAGGAGAGAGCACGGGGTTCGGAGAAGGGTGCCCGAGAGAGCGCGGGGTTCGGAGAAGGGGGCCGGAGAGAGTGCGGGGTTTGGAGAAGGGGGTGGGGGCAGGAGAGAGCACGGGGTTCGGAGAAGGGGGCCGGAGAGAGCGCGGGGTTCGGAGAAGGGGGTGGGGGCAGGAGAGAGCACGGGGTTTGGAGAAGGGGGCCAGAGAGAGCGCGGGGTTTGGAGAAGGGGGCGGGAGAGAGCACGGGGTGCGGAGAAGGGGGCCGGAAAGAGTGCGGGGTTCGGAGAAGGGGGTGGGGGCGGGAGAGAGCACGGGGTTCGGAGAAGGGGGCCGGAGAGAGCGCGGGGTTCGGAGAAGGGGGTGGGGGCAGGAGAGAGCACGGGGTTTGGAGAAGGGGGCCAGAGAGAGCGCGGGGTTTGGAGAAGGGGGTGGGGGAGGAAGAGAGCACGGGGACTGGAGAAGAGGGGGGCGAAGTCTCCGGGAAGATCACAGGGGGGCAATAGAGAGCAGAGGGGCAGCAGAAGATGCTGGACAGGAGGGGCGGCATATAGAAGAACTGATCTCCTCCATGTTCCTCCTGCAGATGCTGTGGGCACGCTTCTCCTCCTCTCCCTCCCACAGGCATTCAGCGGCTACTGGAGGAACATGGAGGGCATCAGCTTCTCTATATGCTGCCCGTTCTGTCCAGGTGTAGAGAGGAGCTGCATGGGCCACACCCCCCCCCCCCCCCTGGCACTGGTGGTAAGTGGTTTAAGGGGTACACATGATGTTCCTCTGTGATCCTGTGGCTTTCCATATTTTGCAGGTCCTTTAGTGGTCACGATCAGCGGCGGTGTGGGCGGAGCCTGTTTCTGGCTGTCGGTGTATCCGGTGGACTCGGTGAAGTCCAGAATCCAAGTCCTCTCCATGGCGTCCCATCAGGAGGGTTTCTTCCTGTCCTTGCTGCACATACTGAGGAGAGAAGGTCAGACTTCTGTGGGGTTTGAGATTTTGGATCCCACTTTGCAGTCTTCATCAGGGGCCACACAACTATTACTACAGATAGATCATTCTAGGGCTTCAGCTTACCCAGAGATTGAGTTTAAGGTGTATTCAAATCTCAAATGTAATCTGGAGGGATTTAGAACCTCTGTCATGTTTTTCTTGCTGCCCTTTGTCACCGCTGGGCCGATTCCCCCCTTTGTTTGTCCTGGTGACCCCCCCCCCAGACTGAAAGTGACGGGAACATCCAGAATCTTGAGTTGTCACCCGGAAAGCCTTTCTACTATAAGCCTCTATATTCCCTGATCACTCTAATCTTTTAGGGTACTTTCACACGGGTCCGCTTCAAAACTGCCAGTAAAATACCTTAATGGAGCGTTTCTGCAACGCGGTTTTTAAAGGACATGTGACTCGAAAGCTGCACCAAAAATGCTTAGTGAGGGCGTTCTTTTTAAGCGTTTTTTGAGGTGGTTCCCATTCATTTCAATGGGGAGGAGAGTTTTTCAGCCTGTACAGGGTGAGGACGTGGCACCGAGGTGGTAAAATGGTTGCAGACCAAAGGTTTTAATAAGGAGACATGAAATACATTCGAAATACGCATAATAGAAGGAGGGTCTAAGGAGAAAGCAAGCTGTATTCCCAACTGTGCACAAAAGGCTCGCCAAAACCGGGACAGAAATGGACTACCCCTGTCCGTCCGAGACCATCACCTTGGGTAACCCATGTAAGCAAAAGATCTCCCAAGCAAAAATGGAAGCCAGTTCCTTAGAAGTGGGCAACTTCTTAAGTGGAATACAATGAGACATTTTTGAGAACCGGTCAAACACCATAAGGATAACTGTGTTGTCCTGGGAGTTGGGTAACTCCACAATGAAATCCATAGACAGGTGGGTCCAGGGCCTCTCTCCATTGGGTATGGGTTGTAGGAGGCCCACTGGAAGGTGTTGTGGAGTCTTACTCTGAGCACAGATGGAACAGGCAGCTACGAAGGCAGTTACATCAGCCCATTAACTAGGCCACCAGAATTGTTGGGAAATGGCCCAAAAGAGTTGATTCTTCCCAGGGTGGCCAGCAGCCTTGGGAGAATGGTAAGTCTGGAGCACAGCAGTACGGAGACTCTCTGGGACAAAGCAGTGGTCACAAGGTTTCTCAGGAGGAGCATGGACCTGAGCAGCAAGAATTTTGTCACTCAGGGGGAGAAGTGAGACTGGTGCGAACTGTAGCCAGAATACGATCAGGAGGAATCACAGGAACCGGAACCGACTCCAACTTGGAAGTGAAGGAAAATTGTTGTGACAAAGTGTCAGCCCTTACATTCTTAGTACCAGGTAAGAATGAGACAATGTAATTGAAACTAGACAAGAAAAGAGCCCATCGTGCCCTTCTGGGAGAGAGGCGTTAAGCCTCAGACAAGAATGTGAGATTCTTATGGTCAGTAAGAATGAGAACAGGCACAGTGGTACCTTCGAGGAGGTGTCTCCATTCTTTCAGGGCTAAAATGATCACCAACAGCTCTCTGTCACCAATCTCGTAATTGCACTCTGCGGGTGACAATTTCTTGGAAAAGTAGCCACAAGGATGCAAAGCACTCTCAGAGGTAGGACGTTGAGACAGAAGGGCGCCAACACCAGTCTCAGAAGCATCAACCTCAAGGATAAAAGGTAACGTAGGATCAGGATGTGCCAACACAGGAGCAGAAACAAAGGCAGCCTTGAGACTCTCAAAGGCCTTAATGGACTCCGGAGACCAACTCTGTGGGTTACCATCCTTTCTGGTCATATCGGTCAGGGGCTTGACCAGAGACGAGAAGTTATGAATAAACTTCCGATAATAGTTGGCAAAGCCAAGAAAACGCTGCAGAGGACGTAACCCCACGGGTCGAGGCCACTGTAGGACTGACAAAAGTTTCTCTGGATCCATCGAAAAACCAGCAGTGGAAATGACATAATCCAGGAATTTAACCTGTTCATGATGGAACTCACACTTCTCCAGTTTACAATAGAGATTGTTCTCTCTTTGTTTCTGAAGCACACGACAGACATCTGTGTGGTGGCTCTCCAGGTACTTGGAGAATATGAGGATATCGTCGAGATAAACCACCACACATAACAGCAACAAATCTCGGAGGACATTGTTAATAAATTCCTGGAAAACTGCCGGGTCATTACAAAGGTCAAAAGGCATTACGAGATACTCATAATGGCCTGTTCTGGTATTAAACGCAATTTTCCACTCGTCTCCCTCCTTAATCCTCACAAGATTGTATGCCCCTCTCAAATCAAGGTTCGTGAAAACAGTTGCTCCCTTGAGGCGGTCAAATAACTCCGTAATCGACGGAATCAGATAAGCATTCCTAATCGTGAAATGATTGAGACCCCTATAATCAATACAAGGTCTCAGTTCACCGCTCTTCTTCTTCACAAAGAAGAAACCAGCACCAGCAGGAGACGAGGATTTGTGGATGAAACCTCGAGAAAGTGCGTCTGCAACATACTCCTCCATGGCCTTATCCTCCAAGACCGACAAAGGGTAAAACAGGCCATGAGGGGGTATGGCACGAGGTGAAGGTCAATCGAGCAATCATGATCATGAAACCTACTTTGCTTCTGTCCGTGGGAAACGCCTGGGGCAGCATCTCAAAGTATATCTCAACCTGGTTGAGAAACCCTCTGCATTGGACTGGATCGCCCCCAAATCACTGGGGAAGCTGAGTGGAACCAGACATACCTCTTATAGAGGTAATACTCGAGGCGGGTGCCTGCACAGAGACTGGAGCAGCAGCAGGGACGGCCTGCAACACAGGTTGTACCGGAGCAGCCTCAGTGGGTGAGTCCAGGTGAGCTGTGCGACTCAGGAGCATTTGTAACGCCATGGCAAACTGATCCATGCGGTGATCCTTGTCATCCAATCTGGAAAAAATATTACCAACAAGTGGATTGACTTCATCTTCTGAATTCATGGCCTTCGCCTACTGTCAGAAACCATGAAATCAGACCGAGACAGAAGTACAGTTAAACCACGCTTGTTTAATAATAAAAAAAGGTAAACGGAGTAAACGTAGTCAAAACATAGCCAGAGTTCAGGAACGGATAGTCAGACAAGCCAAAACGTCAGGGAGCCAGAGATGAGCGTAGTAGAACAGCAAGTGGGATCTGGGGCCAGACGGAATGTCAGCCAAGCAAGTCTTTAACAGGAGCACAGGAGAGCGTCTCTAGAGATGTGACCAAGGCGAAGGCAGAGATCATCTGGACTGGACGGCTTAAGTAGGCAGGACTGATGAGCAGGATATCATCAACAGGTGAGTCACTGTGGAGAGATAGGAGCTGGCAATTAGCCGACAGCTGAGCCCAACCCTGACAATTATCCACTATATTGGCCTGCGTTTATATTTTATGTACTAAGATTTTATCAAGTATAATGTACAGTATGTGTATCCTTGAATGCCTGTATAGCAGTTCTGTTGCATATGGTTTATTATCAGCTATGACTACAATATGTATCTTTATACTATGGAATGTTCCAATGTATTTGAATAATAAAATATTATATTTATCTATCTATCTATCTATCTATCTATCTATCTATCTATCTATCTATCTATCTATCTATCTATCTATCTATCTATCTATCTATCTATCTATCTATCTATCTAGTAGATAGATAGATAGATAGAGATATATATATTAAAGTCCCACTATTTTCCTCTCCTTTTGTTCTTAAATGAATACAATGAAATCCCGGAACCTTTCCTCGGACTCCTCAGTTCTGGATCTTCCTCCTGCTGGTGTCATTGGACCTCATGGTGGGATCTTCGGGGAAAGTTCTGGATTCTTGCAGGAAGATGCCCCAGCATTGTACAGGGATCATTCTTGGGGAGGGGGGAGGGTTTGGGATCCTCTGATTTTTTTGGGATCTTATGAGAGGAACCGATGATGTCACTACCACCGATGTTCTGTTGCTGGAATTTGGCAATTAATGAACATGAGACGGGTGACCTGAGCGGATCTTCTAGGGGAAGGCCCTCTGTAATGGTCTCCTATACTGAAAACATTTGGGGGGGGGGGGGGGGGGGCACATACTTCTCACCTTATAGTGTACATGTGGATACACCAAGCAGATGGCTGGAAATCCTTCTCACCTTATCCCCTCCCCCCTCCATGGTCTGTTGGCCAGGGAATTTTTTTTTTTTTCAGGGGCTCAAGTAATTTCCAGGATTTCTGTCCCTGACAATGGAGGCTTTGTGGGTTGGGTTTGTATCTCAATAATAATAAATGATAATTGATCATTATGTATTGATGACATTCCATAACCAAAGTGTTCAGCCATCTTCCCGATCCCGGGGCACATTCCACCGCTCACCTATAGACAATGAGCTCCGGTGATTGGGCCGTGAGTCCTCCCACCGACATCCAATGTCTGAGCCCTGAGGAAGGAGATCCGAGCCCCCCGCAACGTGTCCGGCCTCTCAGATCTCGGGGTCTCATCGGACTTTTTATGCCTCGTATTTGTGACATTTCATATCCATAATTCTTCCCTTTCTGACTCTTCCAGGAATCTTCTCCCTATACAGCGGACTGATGCCTACCGTTATCCGAGCGTTTCCCTCCAACGCCGCGCTCTTCCTGGCCTATGAGATGACCAAGAGGACTCTGACATCATGGACGTCCACATAGGAATCCCATCTCCCCCATCATCCACATAGGAATCCCATCTCCCCCATCATCCACATAGGAATCCCATCCCCCCCCCCCCCCCCCATCATCCACATAGGAATCCCATCCCCCCCCCCATCATCCACATAGGAATCCCATCCCCCCCCCCCATCATCCACATAGGAATCCCATCCCCCCCCCCCATCATCCACATAGGAATCCCATCCCCCCCCATCATCCACATAGGAATCCCATCCCCCCCCATCATCCACATAGGAATCCCATCCCCCCCCATCATCCACATAGGAATCCCATCCCCCCCCATCATCCACATAGGAATCCCATCCCCCCCCCATCATCCACATAGGAATCCCATCCCCCCCATCATCCACATAGGAATCCCATCCCCCCCCATCATCCACATAGGAATCCCATCCCCCCCATCATCCACATAGGAATCCCATCCCCCCCATCATCCTTCTTTTCTGGCTTCTCTGTACTTTATATGTGAATAAAATATTCCATTCGTTTATCCTCCATGTATTCTGAAGTGTCTTTACAACTCTGAGTGTTCCTCCGAATATCCCTCCAATACACACAGACATTCCGGGGACCCCTAATAATACACACAGACATTCCGGGGACCCCTATAATACACATAGACATTCCGAGGACCACCTCTAATACACACAAATGTTCCGGGGACCCCCTATAATAGACACAGACATTTTGGGCCCCCCTATAATACACACATATGTTCTGGGGATCCCCTCTAATACACAGACGTTCCGGGACCCCCTATAATACACATAGACATTCCAGGGACCCCCTATAATACACACATACATTCTTGGGACCCCACATAATACACACATACGTTCCCGGGGACCCCCTATAATACATACATACGTTCTGGGGACCCCCTATAATACACACATACATTCTGGGGACCCCCTATAATGCACACATATGTTTTGGGGACCCTCTATAATACACACATACATTCTGGGGACCCCCTATAACACACACATATGTTCCGGGGACCCCATATAATACACACATTCTGGGGACCCCCTATAATACACACATACATTCTGGGGACCCCTATAATGCACACATACGTTCTGGGGACCCCCTATAATGCACACATATGTTTTGGGGACCCCCTATAATACACACATAAATTCTGGGGACCCCCTATAATACACACATATGTTCCGGGGACCCCCTATAATACACACATATGTTCCGGGGACCCCCTATAATACACACATACATTCTGGGGACCCCTATAATGCACACATACGTTCTGGGGACCCCCTATAATGCACACATATGTTTTGGGGACCCCCTATAATACACACATAAATTCTGGGGACCCCCTATAATGCACACATATGTTCCGGGGACCCCCTATAATACACACATACGTTCCGGGGACCCCCTATAATACACATATGTTCGGGGGACCCCCTCTAATACACAGACGTTCCGGGACCCCCTATAATACACACATATGTTCTGGGGACCCCCTATAATACACAGACGTTCCGGGACCCCCTATAATACACATAGACATTCCAGGGACCCCCTATAATACACACATACATTCTTGGGACCCCACATAATACACACATACGTTCCCGGGGACCCCCTATAATACACATATGTTCGGGGGACCCCCTATAAAACACACATGTTCTAGGGACCCCCTATAATACATATGTTCTGGGGACCCCCTATAATACACACATACGTTCTGGGGACCCCCTATAATACACACATACATTCTGGGGACCCCCTATAATGCACACATATGTTTTGGGGACCCTCTATAATACACACATATGTTCCGGGGACCCCCTATAATAAACACATTCTGGGGACCCCCTATAATACACACATACATTCTGGGGACCCCCTATAATACACACATACATTCTGGGGACCCCTATAATGCACACATATGTTTTGGGGACCCCCTATAATACACACCTACATTCTGGGGACCCCCTATAATACACACATATGTTCCGGGGACCCCCTATAATACACACATACATTCTGGGGACCCCCTATAATACACATACATTCTGGGGACCCCCTATAATACACATATGTTCAGGGGACCCCCTATAAAACACACATGTTCTGGGGACCCCCTATGATACACATATGTTCTGGGGACCCCCTATAATACACACAAATACATTCTGGGGACCCCCTATAATACACACATATGTTCTGGGGACCCCCTATGATACACACGTTCTGGGGACCCCCTATAATACACACATATGCTCTGGGGACCCCCTATAATACACACATATGCTCTGGGGACCCCCTATAATACACACATATGCTCTGGGGACCCCCTATAATACACACAAATACATTCTGGGGACCCCCTATAATACACACATACGTTCTTTGGGACCCCCTATAATACACACATACGTTCTGGGGCCCCCTATAATACACAAATACATTCTGGGGACCCCCTATGATACACACATATGTTCTGGGGACCCCCTATAATACACATGTACGTTCTTTGGGACCCCCTATAATACACACATACGTTCTGGGGACCCCCTATAATACACACATACATTCTGGGGACCCCCTATAATGCACACATATGTTTTGGGGACCCTCTATAATACACACATATGTTCCGGGGACCCCCTATAATAAACACATTCTGGGGACCCCCTATAATACACACATACATTCTGGGGACCCCCTATAATACACACATACATTCTGGGGACCCCTATAATGCACACATATGTTTTGGGGACCCCCTATAATACACACCTACATTCTGGGGACCCCCTATAATACACACATATGTTCCGGGGACCCCCTATAATACACACATACATTCTGGGGACCCCCTATAATACACATATGTTCGGGGGACCCCCTATAAAACACACATGTTCTGGGGACCCCCTATGATACACATATGTTCTGGGGACCCCCTATAATACACACAAATACATTCTGGGGACCACCTATAATACACACATATGTTCTGGGGACCCCCTATGATACACACGTTCTGGGGACCCCCTATAATACACACATATGCTCTGGGGACCCCCTATAATACACACATATGCTCTGGGGACCCCCTATAATACACACAAATGCTCTGGGGCCCCCCTATAATACACACAAATACATTCTGGGGACCCCCTATAATACACACATACGTTCTTTGGGACCCCCTATAATACACACATACGTTCTGGGGACCCCTATAATACACACATACGTTCTGGGGACCCCCTATAATACACAAATACATTCTGGGGACCCCCTATGATACACACATATGTTCTGGGGACCCCCTATAATACACACATATGTTCTGGGGACCCCCTATAATACACATGTACGTTCTTTGGGACCCCCTATAATACACAGACATTCCAGGCTTGTTAAATCTGCAGCTTTCATTATAATAATCCCTGGTGATCCCGCCATGAGAGGTCCTTCTCCAGACACTTCCCCTTAAAGGGTGACAACGCTCTGTCTGCCCCGTAACTGTGCTCTGGTGTCACCAATGGGAAACCCACCCTGAGAAATGTCATCACCGGAGTGGATGGAGACAGGAAGTGGCTGCAAACGGGCTGCAGGAGATCAGCAGCACTGAGATGTAACAAAGAATGAAAAAGGATAAAAATGGGATTTTATGTAAAAAAAAAAAAATAAGGGCAATAGTTTATAATACACAACGCTTAGGAGGTGTCACGTCACATTCGGCTACCCATCACATTTTGCTACCCGCTGGAGTGCGCATGCGTGCCTCTGCCATATGCGTTCCAACAATGTTGTAAGACCACTTTGCCACAGGGCCCCTCGCCACGCTTCAGGCACGGCCACGCTTCACTCGGCATAATTATAATCTAACTCTATGTCCACTTGGATGGTGGGACTTGAACCTGGACTGAGGGGTGTGGCCACTTAATTCTGCGCAAGCGCAGATCGCCACAGTGTTGGAACGCATATGGCGGCGGCGCGCATGCGCAGTCCAGCGGGTAGCCAAATGTGACGCTACAGAGGCATATACAATTTTCTCTCCATAACAAGAAGAGACTGAACAAAGACCCCCCCATGGCAGGATCACCGGGGATTATTATAATGAAAGCTTCAGATTTATAAACATCGACTTGTGAACTGACAATAATAGGAGAAATCTTCTATGAGATTTTGGTGATTGGATCTACTCTCTGATATCACGAGGGAGGTCAGAAATGATTATTATGTATATAGAAGATGGACCTCCTCCTCCGGGGTCGCTCTTCAGTCCTCCTCCAGATCTTTCTTGTCCCTTCTTGAATCTCGGCTCCTGTCTTCTGTCCATCACCTGTCACAGCTGCTGACATTCTTCTTCCCATCTTTGGTGTTGGGTTGGCCCTTCCAGGATCTAAATATAGGGCCACGTGTCCGTCCTCAACCACCCGTCCTCCACAATCTGTTCTCCACCACCCGTCCTCCACCACACGGCCACCACCATCCGTCCTCCACTATCTGTTCTCCACCATCCGTCCTCCACCACCCGTCCTCCACCACACGGCCACCACCATCCGTCCTCCACTATCTGTTCTCCACCATCCGTCCTCCACCACACGGCCACCACCATCTGTCTTCACCACACGGCCACCACAATTCGTTCTCCACCATCTGTCTTCACCACACGGCCACCACCACCCATCCTCAACCACCCGTCCTCCACTACCCGGCCTCCACCACCCGTCCTCCACCACCCGTCCTCCGCTACCTGGCCTGGACCCCATTTAGCCTGGACCCCGTCCTTCCAACCCTCTCCTACTCAGGTATGGAATTTATTGTTTTCTTCCCTTTTATCTTCAGTCCTAGCTGACCCCGTATTCCGTATATCTTTATTATTATATCATTATATTATACTTCTTATTATATCCTTCATATTATATCCTTATTAATATATCCTTCTTATCATATCATTATATTATCCTTCTTATTATATCTGTTTTATTATATCCTTATTATTATATCCTTAGTGCTTGTCGTGTCCTTTTATTATACTTTGTATCTATAGATGAATATCTTCTCTCTGTATTTATTCCATTTATATCCCCCATCCCGGGACCATTCCCTCTGTAGAATCTTCTCTCCTTTATGGATAATATATATGAGGATTCTGAGATCACAGAACATTCCAGATCTGTGTTGGATTCTATAAATATTACATTGTAATGAATGTGTCCTTTTTTTATTATACTTTGTATCTATAGATTGATATCTTCTCTTATCATTGGGAAATCTGGGATTATAGAATGTTCTAGATCTGTGTTGACTCATAGAAGTGTGTTCCACATTCATATAGATGTGATTATTGTGTAAGGCCGGCCATACATTATACAATCTTCCTAAAGATTTACCAAAACCGTATAATATGAGGTCACAGCTAAACACTTTCCATGTGTATGTAGCGAGGTCCCCGGCCTCCTTCGGTCTAATGAGAACCTCCAGGGCCAGAGACAGCTGACATCCTTCTGTATGTGGTGGGTTGCAGTGGCGTAGCGTGGGTTGTCAGCACCCGGGGCAAGGCAAGTAGTTTGCGCCCTCTAACCTGTGGACTTTTAGCACTCCCCGAGTCCCTTCAAATACAATAGTACTGACCTACCTGATTTCTATACTGACCACCACACTAACCTACTTGATTTCAACACTGATCAACCTGATTCCTTTACTGACCATCACACACTACACTGACCACTATACTATACTGACCACTACACTGTCCACTACACTATACTGACCACTACACTATACTGACCACTACACTGACCACTACACTGACCACTATACTATACTGACCACTACACTGTCCACTACACTATACTGACCACTACACTATACTGACCACTACACTGACCACTACACTGACCACTATACTACACTGACCACTACACTACACTGACCACTACACTGTCCACTACAGTGTCCACTACACTATACTGTCCACTACACTGACCAGGACACTGTCCACTACACTATACTGTCCACTACACTGACCATTACACTATACTGTCCACTACACTGTCCACTACACTATACTGTCCACTACACTGTCCACTACACTATACTGACCACGACACTGTCCACTACACTGTCCACTACACTATACTGTCCACTACACTGACCACTACACTATACTGACCACGACACTGTCCACTACACTATACTGTCCATGACACTGTCCACTACACTGACCACTACACTATACTGTCTACTATACTGTCCACTACACTGACCACTACACTGTCCACTACACTATACTGTCCACTACACTGACCACTATACGGACCACTACACTATACTGTCCACTACACTGACCACTACACTGTCCACTACGCTATACTGTCCACTTCACTATACTGTCCACTACACTATACTGACCACTACACTGACCACTATACTACACTGTCCACTATACTGTCCACTACACCAAACTACACTATACTGACCACTATACTACACAGCCTACACTATACTGTCCTGCCTACAGTCAGTCTTTCTCTCTCCCCCCCCCCCCCCCGGCCAGTAACAAGACTCTCATGAGGGAGTCTCACTTTCTTGTCCTGGCCTGCATTGGTCCAGAGGAGGAGGAGAAGACAGCTCACATTTTTGCTCCTCTCCCCCGCGCTCTGGCTGCTGCCATGTTCAGTGTCCAGCGCACTGTGATTGGGCGTATGGGGGTCATGTGCGGAGGTGGGACTTCAGGAGCGACCGTGGACAGGCCAGTCCAAGCCTCACATGACCCCCATACGCCCAATCACAGGGCGCCGGACACTTAACATGGCGGCCGGAGTGCAGGGAACACAGGAACTTGAAATTAGGAGGAGGCAGCCAGTAGTGACACACACTGGCGCCCCCCCTAAATGTCGCGCCCTGGGCCACGGCACCCCCTGGACCCCCCCATGCTACGCCACTGGTGGGTTGTGAGGCATGGTGGGTGCAAGGCAGTTAAAGCTATTGGGCGCCAGACAATTCTTGAATGCAAAAGAGAGTTTATTTCTCTTAACAAACTTTTTGGGGGAGAGAGGGTTAGGGCCAGGACACCCTTAGGTAATTGCAAGTTCTTTTGGCAGACTCAGAGACTTCAACAGGAGGACAGCCATGCAGGGAAAGGCATCCAGCAAGACGCCAAATCTGCACGTGTAGGAATGTTGTCTCCTATGGTAACGGTCTTTAACTGTTCCTAACACAAAGATTAACAGTTCCTTCACTTTCACTACAATCACTCCTTGTAGTTCTTCAGCCCACTGAGCTCCCGGTCTCTCACTAGACCCGCTGATTCACTGACTCTGAATCCCTTGAGCTCCTCCAATCTTCACGGTAGTATCTTCCTCAAGTGTCACCCCCACCTCTCTGCTGGGTCCCTAGCTTGGAACTCCAGATACTTCTCAAGCTTCACCCTACTGGTCTGCTCGGTCCCTGGCTTGACACACAAGGCTGCTCTGCAAGCGTCACCTCCGCTGGTTGGGTCCCTGGCTTGACATCCACTGAAGTTTCCCAATTCTTCATCGTCCCCGGTTGGTGAGAATACTGCTCTGGTACTTGCTTCAGTTACTCACTGTGGTCCCTGGTAATAACGTGGATGGTCCCTTAGTGGAGACAGCTTCCCCTCTACCTCTAACCGCGACAGGTTCTCCAGCCGACAGAACCATCACTTCTGGTTGGACTGCAAGCCGCAATCCCAACCCTGCGCTGCTCTCTTGCTTCTGCATAGGCCTTCACACAGCCTAGCAGCCAGATGTGCCCGGGATAACCCTGGGGCGTACGACACAAGTCCACCCAGACAGCCGTCCAGGTGGAACAGAACACCGATCACCTGACTCCACCCAAATATATAGGTTCTCCCAGCAGGCCGGACATGAGTAGGTATGGAGGGTGGACATGAGAGGTATGGAGGGTGGACATGAGGAGGTATGAAGGCCAGACATGAGAAGGTATGGAGGGTGGACATGAGGAGGTATGGAGGCCGGACATGAGGAGGTATGGAGGCCGGACATAAGAAGGTATGGAGGGTGGACATGAGGAGGTATGGAGGGTGGACATGAGGAGGTATGGAGGGTGGACATGAGGAGGTATAGAGGCCGAACATGAGGAGGTATGGAGACCAGGCAGAGAAGTATGGAGGGTGGACATGAGGAGGTATGGAGGGTGGACAAGAGGAGGTATGGAGGGTGGACATGAGGAGGTATGGAGGGTGGACATGAGGAGGTATGAAGGTCGGACATGAGGAGGTATGGAGCGTGGACATGAGGCGGTATGGAGGGTGGACATGAGGAGGTAATGGAGGCCGGACATGAGGAGGTATGGAGGGTGGACCTGAGGAGGTATGGAGGGTGGACCTGAGGAGGTATGGAGACCAGACATGAGAAGTATGGAGGGTGGACATGAGGAGGTATGGAGGGTGGACATGAGGAGGTATGGAGACCAGACATGAGAAATATGGAGGGCGGACATGAGGAGGTATGGAGACCAGACATGAGAAGTATGGAGGGTGGACATGAGGAGGTATGGAGGGTGGACATGAGGAGGTATGGAGGCCGGACATGAGGAGATATGGAGGGTAGACCTGAGGAGGTATGGACGGTGGACAGGAGGAGGTATGAAGGCCGGACATGAGTAGGTATGGAGGGTGGACATGAGGAGGTATGGAGGCCGGACATGAGAAGTATGGAGGGTGGACATGAGGAGTTATGGAGGGTGGACATGAGGAGTTATGGAGGGTGGACATGAGGAGGTATGGAGGCTGGACATGAGGAGGTATGGAGACCAGACATGAGAAGTATGGAGGGTGGACATGAGGAGTTATGGAGGGTGGACATGAGGAGGTATTAATTGTGGACATGAGGAGGTATGGAGACCAGACATGAGAAGTATGGAGGGTGGACATGAGGAGGTATGAAGACCAGACATGAGAAGTATGGAGGGTGGACATGAGGAAGTATGGAGGGTGGACATGAGGAGGTATGAATTGTGGACATGAGGAGGTATGGAGACCAGACATGAGAAGTATGGAGGGTGCACATGAGGAGGTATGGAGACCAGACATGAGAAGTATGGAGGATGGACATGAGGAAGTATGGAGGGTGGACATGAGGGATTATGGAGGGTGGACATGAGGAGGTATGGAGGCTGGACATGAGGAGGTATGGAGACCAGACATGAGAAGTATGGAGGGTGGACATGAGGAGTTATTAAGGGTGGACATGAGGAGGTATGAATTGTGGACATGAGGAGGTATGGAGACCAGACTTGAGAAGTATGGAGGGTGGACATGAGGAGGTATGGAGGGTGGACATGAGGAGGTATGGAGACCAGACATGAGAAGTATGGAGGGTGGACATGAGAAGTATGGAGGGTGGACATGAGGAGTTATGGAGGGTGGACATGAGGAGGTATGAATTGTGGACATGAGGAGGTATGGAGACCAGACATGAGAAGTATGGAGGCCGGACATGAGGAGGTATGGAGACCAGACATTAGGAATTATGGAGGGTGGACATGAGGAGTTATGAATTGTGGACATGAGGAGGTATGGAGACCAGACATGAGAAGTATGAAGGGTGGGCATTAGGAGTTATGGAGGGTGGACATGAGGAGTTATGAATTGTGGACATGAGGAGGTATGGAGACCAAACATGAGGAAGTATGGAGGGTGGACATGAGGAAGTATGGAGGGTGGACATGAGGAGGTATGGAGGGTGGACATGAGGAGGTATGGAGGGTGGACATGAGGAGTTATGGAGGGTGGACATGAGGAGGTATGGAGACCAGACATTAGGAATTATGGAGGGTGGACATGAGGAGGTATGGAGACCAGACATGAGAAGTATGGAGGGTGGACATGAGGAAGTATGGAGGGTGGACATGAGGAATTATGGAGGGTGGACATGAGGAAGTATGGAGGGTGGACATGAGGAGGTATGGAGGGTGGACATGAGGAATTATGGAGGGTGGACATGAGGAGGTATGAATTGTGGACATGAGGAGGTATGGAGGCCGGACACAGCCAGGCGGCTGGTATTCTCAGAATGAGGCTTGCAATTACTGCTCTCTCTTTTTGTGTTTTGTTGTAGAGAATCGCCATGCTGACAGCTTCACCTCCTCCTCCTGGTACTATGAGCAGTCAAGTGACCCCGGACCCCTCCGGTGACTATGTGCTCTGCTATAACAAGGGGTGTGGACAGAAATTCCTCAGTACCAACAATTCTACAGGTAAGTGTCCTAGAAGGAGGTGTGTAAACGTGTGCAGCCCATCTCCAGGAAACCAGCGAAATACAAGGATGTCCATCCAGTCCTGAGATTTACACAGCTCCGCCACACAGCACAGCCAGGTGGATGACGCTGCTAACAGTTACAATGGTGTCCTCCCTCCACCCCAAGCCTGCTGACTGGACAGTGAAGACTGATGAGGTCATCCCTCTGCTCTTTGCTCCTATCAGCACGCTCCTTGTCAGCATATTTGCATGCAGCACACCTGATTGTCTCCCCCAGTCTGAGCTCTGCTGTACAGGAGATTAGATGAGGCTGACACCAATCAGATTTAGGCACTCACATGAGTTGTCTGTCAGAGGGAGGGGAAAACCCCAGCAGACAGCGCTCCCCAATGCTCTGCTGGTGGACCGTCCCTTGGCACCCTCATGTCAAATGTAGAGCTATGGTCCCTGCATTGGTCTTGATGATGTCAGAGAACCTTAGACTGCCAGAGTGTAGGGTAGAAGAGGTGGTGAGGACCGGTCTAGCAGACTGGAGGAGCCTGCGGGAGCAGAGGATTCAGGCAGTAAAACGGCTGTACCCGGTCCCTGTAGGCATAAATGAGCAGTGAACCCTTGCAGTACAGGCACAGCCTCACCACTAGGAGGACCTTCATGGAGTTCAGCTTTAGATAAGGCTTGTTATGGAGGTCAGATCTCTGGATGTGATGAGAATGAGGAGTAGATGATACTGAACTCACACAAGTTTCTCTTCCCCTCACCCATAGACGCTTGTCTCTTCCACCCTGGATATCCCATCTTCCATGACGCTCTGAAGGTCAGTACATCTCCTGTAGATCTCACATGCAGTTCTCAATGTTCTGGTCGTTGTCACCAAAGATTTGTTTTCTGTCTCAGGGTTGGTCCTGCTGCCGGAAACGTACCACAGACTTCTCCGAATTCCTGGCCATCCAGGTGAGTTCCTCTGCCCATAACAATCCCTCTGTGTGTCGGACGCTTTACTTTCTGACCTCATCCATACTGATCACCTTTGTGATGAACTGGAACGCCGATGGTGAGCCAGATCTTCTCATCTAAAACTTCACAAATGGCCACAAATTCCCACTGACACCCTCCAGAATCTTGTGAAAAGTCTTCCCAGAAGAGTGGAGGATGTCATAGGTTAATGTTGATAAATGTAAAGTTCTGCACTTGAGGCCTAAGTATATGCATCAGGATCTGGGGCAATCGATAGTGGAGAAGAATCTGGGGGAATCCATAGTGCAGAAAGATCTGGGGGAGTCAAAAGTGGAGAAGGATCTGGGGGAATCAATGGTGGAGAAGGATCTGGGGGAATCAATGGTGGAGAAGGATCTGGGGGAGTCAATGGTGGAGAAGTATCTGGGGGAGTCAATGGTGGAGAAGGATCTGGGGAAATCAATGGTGGAGAAGGATCTGGGGAAATCAATGGTGGAGAAGGATCTGGGGGAGTCAATGGTGGGGAAGGATCTGGGGGAGTCAATGGTGGAGAAGGATCTGGGGAAATCAATGGTGGAGAAGGATCTGGGGGAATTCATAGTGGAGAAGGATCTGAGGAAGTCAATGGTGGAGAAGGATCTGGGGGAATCAATGGTGGAGAAGGATCTGGGGGAATTCATAGTGGAGAAGGATCTGAGGAAGTCAATGGTGGAGAAGGATCTGGGGAAATCAATGGTGGAGAAGGATCTGGGGGAGTCAATGGTGGAGAAGTATCTGGGGGAGTCAATGGTGGAGAAGGATCTGGGGAAATCAATGGTGGAGAAGGATCTGGGGAAATCAATGGTGGAGAAGGATCTGGGGGAGTCAATGGTGGGGAAGGATCTGGGGGAGTCAATGGTGGAGAAGGATCTGGGGAAATCAATGGTGGAGAAGGATCTGGGGGAATTCATAGTGGAGAAGGATCTGAGGAAGTCAATGGTGGAGAAGGATCTGGGGGAATCAATGGTGGAGAAGGATCTGGGGGAATTCATAGTGGAGAAGGATCTGAGGAAGTCAATGGTGGAGAAGGATCTGGGGAAATCAATGGTGGAGAAGGATCTGGGGGAGTCAATGGTGGAGAAGGATCTGAGGAAGTCAATGGTGGAGAAGGATCTGGGGGAATCAATGGTGGAGAAGGATCTGGGGGAATTCATAGTGGAGAAGGATCTGAGGAAGTCAATGGTGGAGAAGGATCTGGGGAAATCAATGGTGGAGAAGGATCTGGGGAAATCAATGGTGGAGAAGGATCTGGGGGAGTCAATGGTAGGGAAGGATCTGGGGGAGTCAATGGTGGAGAAGGATCTGGGGAAATCAATGGTGGAGAAGGATCTGGGGGAATTCATAGTGGAGAAGGATCTGAGGAAGTCAATGGTGGAGAAGGAACTTGGGGAATCCATAGTGGAGAAGGATCTGGGGGAATCCATAGTGGAGAAGGATCAGGGGGAGTCAATGGTCATACTCTCTATGAATCCAGTGTATGTACTGTATACTTTTTATGTATCCGGTGTATATACTGTATACTTTCTATGTATCCGGTGTATATACTATGTCTCTATTGTGTCTTGATGTCACCGTTGTGGATCTCTCTTCCTTAGGGTTGCTCTAAGGGGCCGCACAGCAATGAGAAACCTCCAGAAACTCTAAAGCCCGACATCTCTGGAAGCAAAACCACCTCTGAGATCATTGTACGGGGCCCCAAGTCTGCAGAGAAGATGCTGAAGGAGAGGCCGAGGTAATGATAGTTCATGTCTGTGCCCCCCCCCCCTTGCAGAATATACAGGGGGGTGCAAAGAGCAAAAAAAGGGGTTGCACCGTGTGTGGGGGGGATGGCGGCAAAATGTCACCGGGCTCCTTCTTCAAGTATAATGATCGATCATCTGTGTGTGTGAGGGGCTCCTCGGGGGACGTCCTTGGTCCTTATAAAGGTGTTCCTGTGCAGCCCACCCTCTCTGTGATTGGTGGATTTCCTCATTCATAAACGGTGTCATTCCCACGCTGACCTCCAAAAGTAATATATATTTCATGGGCTCTCACCATCATACCAATATCATGGGCATTAATATAAAGTCCCCCCCCCCTCACCATGGCCATTAATAACGAGGTGCCCCCCTTCATGGCCAATTATATGGAGTTACTCCCCTCCACCATGGCCATTAATAACGAGATGCCCCCCTTTATGGCCAATTATATGGAGTTACTCCCCTCCACCATGGCTATTAATATGGAAATGAAGTTGCCCCCCCCCCCTTGTCCTGGTGGTGTGGTTATTACAGTCAGGCTGTCTGTTGTTGCAGCACTCAGGAGGAAATGCGCCCCCTTCTGGTGAAAGTTTCCCGCTCATTAGAAGAAGAGTTGGAGAAGATGACGTTGTCGGTGAAGCCGGTTGCTCAGATAAAAGGTGAGGGGGGGAGGGGGGACTGGACGTTATAACACCCGCACAGTTTATGAAGCTCGCCCGTCTTCTCTAGAAATGTGAAATTTGTTGCTGTTATTTCTGCAGTTTTGCAATAAATCCATTTATCATCTTTTATGTTACAGAGGAGGTGGGGGTGACAGCGATGGGGACGCGGTGTAAACGCTCTGGCTGTAAAGAGGTGAGGGGGCGGTAATGTGTGTATGGAGGGGGGCGGTAATGTGTGTATGGAGGGGGGCGGTAATGTGTGTATGGAGGGGGGCGGTAATGTGTGTATGGAGGGGAGAGGGGCGGTAATGTGTGTATGGAGGGGAGAGGGGCGGTAACGTGTATAAGGAGGTGAGGGGGCAGTAATGTGTATACGGAGGTGGGGGGTGGTAATGTGTGTATACGGAGGTGAGGGGGGCGGTAATGTGTATACGGAGGTGAGGGGGCAGTAATGTGTATACGGAGGTGAGGGGGGCGGTAATGTGTGTATGGAGGTGGGGGGGGCGGTAATGTGTGTATGGAGGTGAGGGGGGCGGTAATGTGTGTATGGAGGTGAGGGGGGCTGTAATGTGTATATGGAGGTGAGGGGGGCGGTAATGTGTGTATGGAGGTGAGGGGGGCGGTAATGTGTGTATGGAGGTGAGGGGGGCGGTAATGTGTGTATGGAGGTGAGGGGGGCGGTAATGTGTGTATGGAGGTGAGGGGGCAGTAATGTGTGTATGGAGGGGGGCGGTAATGTGTGTATGGAGGTGAGGGGGCAGTAATGTGTGTATGGAGGGGGGCGGTAATGTGTGTATGGAGGGGGGTGGTAATGTGTGTATGGAGGTGAGGGGGGCGGTAATGTGTGTATGGAGGTGAGGGGGGCGGTAATGTGTGTATGGAGGTGAGGGGGCAGTAATGTGTGTATGGAGGGGGGCGGTAATGTGTGTATGGAGGTGAGGGGGCAGTAATGTGTGTATGGAGGGGGGCGGTAATGTGTGTATGGAGGTGAGGGGGGCGGTAATGTGTGTATGGAGGTGAGGGGGGCGGTAATGTGTCTATGGAGGTGAGAGGGGCTGTAATGTGTGTATGGAGGTGAGGGGGGCGGTAATGTGTGTATGAAGGGGAAGGGGGCAGTAATGTGTGTATGGAGGTGAGGGGGGCAGTAATGTGTATACGGAGGTGAGGGGGGTGGTAATGTGTGTATGGAGGGGGGTGGTAATGTGTGTATGGAGGTGAGGGGGGCGGTAATGTGTGTATGGAGGTGAGGGGGGCGGTAATGTGTGTATGGAGGTGAGGGGGCAGTAATGTGTGTATGGAGGGGGGCGGTAATGTGTGTATGGAGGTGAGGGGGCAGTAATGTGTGTATGGAGGGGGGCGGTAATGTGTGTATGGAGGTGAGGGGGGCGGTAATGTGTGTATGGAGGTGAGGGGGGCGGTAATGTGTCTATGGAGGTGAGAGGGGCTGTAATGTGTGTATGGAGGTGAGGGGGGCGGTAATGTGTGTATGAAGGGGAAGGGGGCAGTAATGTGTGTATGGAGGTGAGGGGGGCGGTAATGTGTGTATGAAGGGGAAGGGGGCAGTAATGTGTGTATGGAGGTGAGGGGGGCGGTAATGTGTGTATGGAGGTGGGGGGCGGTAATGTGTGTATGGAGGTGAGGGGGGCGGTAATGTGTGTATGGAGGTGAGGGGGGCGGTAATGTGTGTATGAAGGGGAAGGGGGCAGTAATGTGTGTATGGAGGTGAGGGGGGCGGTAATGTGTGTATGGAGGTGAGGGGGGCGGTAATGTGTGTATGGAGGGGAGGGGGGCGGTAATGTGTATATGGAGGTGAGGGGGGCGGTAATGTGTATATGGAGGTGAGGGGGGCGGTAATGTGTATATGGAGGTGAGGGGGGCGGTAATGTGTATATGGAGGTGAGGGGGGCGGTAATGTGTGTATGGAGGGGAGGGGGGCGGTAATGTTTGTACAGAGGGGCTGGCGTTCCCAGGTCTCATGCACATTGAGGATAGTACAGCAGCGTTCAGGGGCGTAAAAACAATGGTCCGCAGCTGCGTTTAGAGCGCACCCACCAGTGTAATATATCTCCGTATGTATGACATTTATTCCAATCACCAGAATTCATATTCTGCTAGTAGACTGACATACGTGTGTAAACATGCGTCCGTACGCGTTTCGTCCTGCGTCATTACAGGCTTCTGTCTGCCAAGTTCCCCCGCTGTGTGCTGATGCCTGCTATCCCTCATTATAGAAGAAGAGTGATTACCTCCCACCTTTCCTGCAGGTTTATCAAGGACCGGAGAGTGAGGAGGGTGTGTGCGTCCATCACCCGGGGGTCCCCGTCTTCCATGAAGGGTAAGGAGATGATTTCTGCCCCCCCCGAATATCCAATCATTCATCACCGCCAGACGAGGATATTACACTAAGGGGAAAAATGTATTTGATCGGCTGCTGATTTTGTACGTTTGCCCCACTGACAAAGAAAGGATCGTCTATAATTTTATTGGTCGGTTTATTATAACAGTGAGAAAATAACAACAAAAATAACAACAAAAATATCCAGAAAAACACATTTCAAAAAAAGTTATAAATTGATTTGCATTTTAATGAATGAAATAAGTATGTGAACCCTTCACAAAACATGACTTAGTAGTTGGTGGAGAAACCCTTGTTGGTGATCACAGAGGTCAGACGTTTCTTGGAGTTGGCCTCCAGGTTTTCACACATCTCAGGAGGGATTTTCTCCTCTTTGCAGATCTTCTCCAAGTCATGAAGGTTTCCAGGATGACGTTTGGTGACTCGAATCTTCAGCTCCCTCCACATATTTCATATGGGATTAAGGTCTGGAGACTGGCTAGGCCACTCCAGGACCTTAATGGGCTTCTTCTTGAGCCACTCCTTTGTTGTCTTGGACGTGTGTTTTGGGTCATTGTCATGCTGGAATACCATCCATGACCCATTTTCAATGCCCTTGGCTGAGGGAAGGAGGTTCTCACCCAAGATTTGATGGTACATGGCCCCGTCCATCGTCCCTTTGATGCAGTGAAGTTGGTTTGTCCCTTTAGAAGAAACCCCCCCCACAAAGCATAATGTTTCCCCCTCCATGTATGACGGTGGGGGATGGTGTTCTTGGGGTCATAGGACCTCCATGTATGACGGTGGGGGATGGTGTTCTTGGGGTCATAGGACCCCCATGTATGAGGGTGGGGGATGGTGTTCTTGGGGTCATAGGACCTCCATGTATGACGATGGGGGATGGTGTTCTTGGGGTCATAGGACCTCCATGTATGACGGTGGGGGATGGTGTTCTTGGGGTCATAGGACCTCCATGTATGACGGTGGGGGATGGTGTTCTTGGGGTCATAGGACCTCCATGTATGAAGGTGGGGGATGGTGTTCTTGGGGTCATAGGACCTCCATGTATGAGGGTGGGGGATGGTGGTCTTGGGGTCATAGGACCTCCATGTATGACGGTGGGGGATGGTGTTCTTGGGGTCATAGGACCTCCATGTATGAGGGTGGGGGGATGGTGTTCTTGGGGTCATAGGACCTCCATGTATGACGGTGGGGGATGGTGTTCTTGGGGTCATAGGACCTCCATGTATGAAGGTGGGGGATGGTGTTCTTGGGGTCATAGGACCTCCATGTATGAGGGTGGGGGATGGTGGTCTTGGGGTCATAGGACCTCCATGTATGACGGTGGGGGATGGTGTTCTTGGGGTCATAGGACCTCCATGTATGATGGTGGGGGATGGTGTTCTTGGGGTCATAGGACCTCCATGTATGAAGGTGGGGGATGGTGTTCTTGGGGTCATAGGACCTCCATGTATGACGGTGGGGGATGGTGTTCTTGGGGTCATAGGACCTCCATGTATGAAGGTGGGGGATGGTGTTCTTGGGGTCATAGGACCTCCATGTATGACGGTGGGGGATGGTGTTCTTGGGGTCATAGGACCTCCATGTATGAAGGTGGGGGATGGTGTTCTTGGGGTCATAGGACCTCCATGTATGATGGTGGGGGATGGTGTTCTTGGGGTCATAGGACCCCCATGTATGACGGTGGGGGATGGTGTTCTTGGGGTCATAGGTCCTCCATGTATGAAGGTGGGGGATGGTGTTCTTGGGGTCATAGGACCTCCATGTATGACGGTGGGGGATGGTGTTCTTGGGGTCATAGGACCTCCATGTATGAGGGTGGGGGATGGTGTTCTTGGGGGTCATAGGACCTCCATGTATGACGGTGGGGGATGGTGTTCTTGGGGTCATAGGACCTCCATGTATGACGTGGGGGATGGTGTTCTTGGGGTCAAAGGACTTCCATGTATGATGGTGGGGGATGGTGTTCTTGGGGTCATAGGATCTACATGTATGACGGTGGGGGATGGTGTTCCTGGGGTCATAGGACCTCGATGTATGACGGTGGGGGATGGTGTTCTTGGGGTCATAGGACCTCCATGTATGATGGTGGGGGATGGTGTTCTTGGGGTCATAGGTCCTCCATGTATGACAGTGGGGGATGGTGTTCTTGGGGACATAGGACCTCTATGTATGACGGTGGGGGGATGGTGTGCTTGGGGTCATAGGACCTCCATGTATGACGGTGGGGGGATGGTGTTCTTGGGGTCATAGGACCTCCATGTATGACGGTGGGGGGATGGTGTTCTTGGGGTCATAGGACCTCCATGTATGACGGTGGGGGATGGTGTTCTTGGGGTCATAGGACCTCCATGTATGATGGTGGGGAGATGGTGGTCTTGGGGTCATAGAACCTCCATGTATGACGGTGGGGGGATGGTGTTCTTGGGGTCATAGGACCTCCATGTATGACGGTGGGGGATGGTGTTCTTGGGGTCATAGGACCTCCATGTATGACAGTGGGGGATGGTGTTCTTGGGGTCATAGAACCTCCATGTATGACAGTGGGGGGATGGTATTCTTGGGGTCATAGGACCTCCATGTATGACAGTGGGGGATGGTGTTCTTGGGGTCATAGGACCTCCATGTATGACGGTGGGGGATGGTGTTCTTGGGGTCATAGGACCTCCATGTATGACGGTGGGGGATGGTGTTCTTGGGGTCATAGGACCTCCATGTATGATGGTGGGGGATGGTGTTCTTGGGGTCATAGGACCTCCATGTATGACGGTGGGGGATGGTGTTCTTGGGGTCATAGGACCTCCATGTATGACGGTGGGGGATGGTGTTCTTGGGGTCATAGAACCTCCATGTATGACAGTGGGGGGATGGTATTCTTGGGGTCATAGTTCCTCCATGTATGACGGTGGGGGATGGTGTTCTTGGGGTCATAGGACCTCCATGTATGACGGTGGGGGGATGGTATTCTTGGGGTCATAGGACCTCCATGTATGACGGTGGGGATGGTGTTCTTGGGGTCATAGGACCTCCATGTATGACGGTGGGGGATGGTGTTCTTGGGGTCATAGGACCTCTATGTATGACAGTGGGGGATGGTGTTCTTGGGGTCATAGGACCTCCATGTATGACGGTGGGGGATGGTGTTCTTGGGGTCATAGGACCTCCATGTATGACGGTGGGGAGATGGTGGTCTTGGGGTCATAGGACCTCCATGTATGACGGTGGGGGATGGTGTTCTTGGGGGCATAGGACCTCCATGTAGGACGGTGGGGGATGGTGTTCTTGGGGTCATAGGCAGCATTCCTCCTCCTCCTCCAAACACGACGAGTTGAGTTGATACCAAAGATCTCGATTTTGGTCTCCTCTGACCACAACACTTTCCCCCAGTTCTCCTCTGGATCATTCGATGTTCATTAGTAATCTTCAGACGGACCTGTACATGTGATTTCCTGAGCAGGAGGACCTTGCGGGGGCTGCAGGATTTCAGTCCTTCACGGTGTAGTGTGTTACCGATTGTTTTCTTGGTGACTATGGTCCCAGCTGAGATCATTGACAAGATTCTCTTGTGTAGTTCTGGGCTGATTCCTCACCGTTCTCATTGAACCTCCACGAGGTGAGATCTTGTATGGAGCCCCAGACCGAGGGAGATTGTTATTTTGTGTTTCTTCCATTTGTGAATAATCCCACCAACTGTTGTCACCCTCCCACCAAGCTGCTTGGCGATGGTCTTGTAGCCCATTCCAGCCTTGTGTAGATCTACAATCTTCTCACCGACATCCTTGGACAGCTCTGTGGTCTTGGCCATGGTGGAGAGATTGGAATCTGATTGATTGATTCTGTGGACAGGTGTCTTTTATACAGGTAACAAGGTGAGATTAGGAGCACTTCCTTTAAAGAAAGTGCTCCTAATCTCAGCTTGTTACCTGTATAGAAGACACCTGGGAGACAGAAGTCTTACTGATTGAGAGGGGATCAAATACTTTTTTCCCTCACTGTATGTACTACACACCTATGGGTTCATTCACAGAGCACACTATGGGGGTTCTTGATGTCACAGCTCTCAGTATACATTATATATCTCTCTCTGTAGAATGAAGTATTGGTCCTGCTGCTGCATTAGAACAAGCGACTTCAATGAATTCCTGGATCAGAAGGGATGTACCAACGGGAGACATCTGTGGGTGACACCTCCGGGGAAACGGGTGAGGGCAACCAGCAATGATAAGAATAATAGTATTTAATATAACACCAAAATAATGATGATAATAACAATATATACAGTGCCTTGAAAAAGTATTCATACCCCTTGAAATCTCCCACATTTTGTTACAACCAAAAACATAAATGTATTTTATTGGGATTTTATGTGATAGACCAACACAAAGTGTCACATAATTGTGAAGTGGAAGGAAAATGATAAATGATACAAATAAATATGTGAAAAGTGTGGGGGGGGGAGGGGCATTTGTATTCAGCCCCCTTTACTCTGATAACTAATATCTAGAGGAACCAATTGCCTTCAGAAGTCACCTAATTAGTAAATAGAGTCCACCTGTGTGTCATTTCATCTCAGTATAAATACAGCTGTTCTGTGAAGCCCTCAGAAGTTTGTTAGAGAACCTTAGTGAACAAACAGCATCATGAAGGCCAAGGAACACACCAGACAGCTCAGGGATAAAGTTGTGGAGAAGTATAAAGCAGGGTTCGGTTATAAAAAATCTCCCAAGCTTTGAAGATCTCACGGAGCTCTATTCAATCCATCATCGGAAAATGGAAAGAGTATGGCACAACTGCAAACCTACCAAGACATGGCCGTCCACCTAAACTGACCGGCCGGGCAAGGAGAGCATTCATCAGAGAAGAGCCAAGAGGTCCATGGTAACTCTGGAGGAGCTGCAGAGATCCACAGCTCAGGTGGGAGAATCTGTCCACAGGACAACTATTAGTCGTGTTCTCCACAAATCTGCCCTTTATGGAAGAGTGACAAGAAGAAAGACATTGGTGAAAGAAAGTCATAAGAAGTCCTGTTTGTAGTTTGTGAGAAGCCATGTGGAGGACACAGCAAACATGTGGAAGAAGGTGATCTGGTCACATGAGACCAAAATTCAACTTTATGGCCTAAAAGTAAAACACTATGTGTGGGGAAAACTAACACTGCACATCACCCTGAACACACCATCCCCACTGTGAAACATGGTGGTGGCAGCATCATGTGGTGGGGATGGTTTTCTTCAGCAGGGACAGGGAAGCTGGTCAGAGTTGATGGGAAGATGGATGGAGACAAATACAGGACAATCTTAGAAGAAAACCTGTTAGAGTCTGCAAAAGACTTGAGACTGGGGGGGAGGTTCACCTTCCAGCAGGACAATGACCCGAAACATCCAGCCAGAGCTACAATGGAATGGTTTACATCAAAGCATATTCATGTGTTAGAATGGCCCAGTCACAGTCCAGACCTAAATCACATTGAGAATCTGTGGCAAGACTTGAAAATTGTTGTTCACAGACGCTCTCCATCCAATCTGACAGAGCTTGAGATATTTTACAAAGAAGAATGGGCAGAAATGTCCTCTCTAGATGTGCAAAGCTGGTAGAGACACCCCCAAAAAGACTTGTAGAGAAAGGGGGTTCTACAAAGTATTGACTCCGGGGGGCGCCATACAAATGCCCCCCCCCCACACTTTTCACATATTTATTTGTATCATTTATCATTTTCCTTCCACTTCACAATTATGTGACACTTTGTGTTGGTCTATCACATAAAATCCCAATAAAATACATTTATGTTTCTGGTTGTAACAAAATGTGGAGAATTTCAATGGGGTATGAATACTTTTTCCAGGCACTGTACTATGATGATGTATCTCTGGGAGGGATGGAATTATCGCCCCCCGGAGTATATCGGCCGTCATTACAATTGTTGTAGCACATACACACACACAGGGACAATCTCTATCATATAAAGACATTGGATATCCACTTGAGGGTAAAATAAGGGGTTCAGTTTATTGCCGCCCCCCAAAGATTGCTTCTATTATCTTCTCTTACCCCTCCCCCACACTCATAGGAGAGAGAAGCAGAGGTCTCTCCCCACCCCATGTGACTACGCTGGGTGTCTGAGCGGACGGTTGCGGACCATAGGAGGTGGAAGAGGACTGAGTCCCCTGGGATCCATACCTTGAATAGCTCTATATATGAAAAGAGACCCCCGAATCTTCTGTCATTCCTATTCTGCGGTGTAACAGAAGTCCCATTGGTCGGGGTGACTCTCTTCGGTGAGGCCGCTCATATATACCAGAACACCCACAAACGGAAGGAGGTCCATTATACAAGAAGCAGTACGAGCTCCACACTTTATTTTTAGACAGTCTGTAAAAAAAGAAATCCAACACGTTTTGGGGGTGCAGATGCCCCCTAAGGAAGGAGTATCCGAACCTCGAAACGCGTTGGGTTCTTTTTCTACAGATTATCACTTAGGACTCCTCATTGGTTAGTGTGGAGCTCTTACTGCTTCTTGTATAGTTGAATAGTAAGTACGCCCCTTAGTTTCCCGGGTGAATGGAGCAGTGGGGGAGGAGCCCATGGGGGGGAGGGGTTGTGAATCTGTAGTTTATTGGATGATCTGTCCTCCTCCCGGCCTATCACTATCCGTCTCTCTCTCTCTCAGG
Source organism: Lithobates clamitans (assembly GCA_037952925.1). Lineage (NCBI taxonomy): Eukaryota > Metazoa > Chordata > Amphibia > Anura > Ranidae > Lithobates > Lithobates clamitans. The sequence continues at coordinate 46,904 of JBBGZY010003434.1, read as the reverse complement.
AAGTTGCTTGTCGCTATGACTGGCATCAGACCAGCAGCCTCGTCGTCATCACCGTTTATGCCAAAACCTCCATACCGGATCTCACCGAGATTCACGCCAATCGCACGCAGGTGAGAGATTCCAGATACTCCAGCACTAGCATGCGGCCAGTGAAAATAACTGAAGAGGATCTGTACTGGGGAAGCTGTGCCCAAAACCAGCAAGCGGGAGGCACAGGACCAGTCTCCAGCATTGAGGTCTCCCTGCAGCTGATCTTCTCCCCATTACTGACTTTACATGACTTCTTCTTCTCTGTGTGGAGGCGGCCATCTTGGTAGAGGCGGGGCTTTACTTCCTCATATTAGAGCTGCCCCCCCCCCCCTGATGACTGGTGATTTGATGACTGGAGGGGTAATGAGGAGGAAGGAAGGGCAGATCAACAGAATGGATGAAGAAGAAGCAGGGAGATCCTTCCGCTGCAGGTCCTCAGGTACAGCTTCCCCTCCAGCAAGGAGAACAGTGATCAGCACAGCATTGACGTCACCAAATCTGGTGAGACTCACAGTCAGAGGGTGCAGTGCCTTAGATGATCTTACACTGCAGGTATACAGATATGAGGCTAAAGAACAGGAAGTGCAGAGTTATCAGGAGTGCCTAGGTGCAGTACTAGTACTTTAATATCAGGAGTCTCTAGGCACAAGAAGTCTATCGGGAGTGCCTAGGCACAGGAAGTGCAATAATAACGGGAGTGCCTAGGCACAGGAAGTGGACTGATATTGGGAGTGTCTAGGCACAGGAAGTGGACTGATATTGGGAGTGTCTAGGCACAGGAAGTGGACTGATATCGGGAGTGCCTAGGTTATGGTTGCCACCTCATCCCTTTAAACCTGAACACATATGAATTACACGGGTTCTGTGGCCGATTAAGGTGATAATTAAACTCACTTGGTGCCTTATCTGCATTTAATTAGTCTCAGAACCCGAGTAATTCAAAGGTGTTCGGGTTTAAAGGGATGAGGTGGCAACTCTAGTCTAGGTGCAGGAAGTGGACTGATATCAGGGGTGTCTAGGCACAGGAAGTGGACTGATATTGGGAGTGTCTAGGTGCAGGAAGTGGACTGATATCAGGGGTGTCTAGGCACAGGAAGTGGACTGATATTGGGAGTGCCTAGGTGCAGGAAGTGGACTGATATCAGGGGTGTCTAGGTGCAGGAAGTGGACTGATATCAGGGGTGTCTAGCCACAGGAAGTGGACTGATATTGGGAGTGCCTAGGTGCAGGAAGTGGACTGATATCAAGGGTTTCTAGGTGCAGGAAGTGGACTGATATCAGGGGTGTCTAGGCACAGGAAGTGGACTGATATCAGGGGTGTCTAGGCACAGGAAGTGCAATAATATCGGGAGTGCCTAGGCGCAGGCAGTGGACTGATATCAGGGGTGTCTAGACACAGAAAGTGGACTGATTTCAGGGGTGTCTAGGCACAGGAAGTGGACTGATATTGGGAGTGCCTAGGCACAGGAAGTGGACTGATTTCAGGGGTGTCTAGGCACAGGAAGTGGACTGATATTGGGAGTGCCTAGGCACAGGAAGTGGACTGATATCAGGGATGTCTAGGTGCAGGCAGTGGACTGATATCAGAGGTGTCTAGGCACAGGAAGTGGACTGATATTGGAAGTGCCTAGGCACAGGAAGTGCACATCCAGCTCTCAGGAGGATATGGGACTAAATGTAGATTTTTCAGGGTAGACATCATTAATACCTCTAGATGTTCCCTATAAGACCACAAATGTTCAGGGAAAGGAATGATTTGGGTCAGTTGAAGGGATTGTTGGTACATTTCTTGTCCGGGATAACAACATAAACGGACCAATCCGTGTTCTAGAGATAAGATTTTCCGCCTCTGACACCAATACCCATGACACCATCTTCTGCCTCTCTCTGCAGCTGGACATTCAGATCACCTTTCAGAAGGACAAAGAATTCCGGAAGAAGGTGGAGCTGTGGGGGGTACGTATGAGATCGGGGAACAGGCGTTCTCTCTTTATTTGCTATGCTTGGCATTAAATTACATTTCCTAGATAAATATGAAACGTCGATCAATAATTCTTTGTCTGCAGCTTTGGCGGGTGAAGCCCAAGTCTCCTTTTCACATTCTTAGCTGTGCAGTGTTAACAGAGCTCAATAGCTTAAGATGAAGTTTACAAAAACAGAGCAGTGGCTCCTCCTCTTAAGGGCAGTGAGTGGACCCCACCCCTCCAGAGCAGTGACTCCTCCCTTATTTGATCCAAGAGACTGCTGTCTCTTTAGCTAACCCACAGTGCTGTGGGAATTCTGTGTCAAATGTGTAATAATAAAAATGTAAAACATCAGTTTAAAGACCTATAAACCACAAAAGTAAAGAAGAGTAAAAATGTCTCTAAGCTTTTGTAGTGTCCATTAAAAACGAAGGTGACTCTTATTAGTCAGTCTTATGACTTTAGTACCCGATCTCCTGACATTTTCTTTTTCCCATTGGGGAGATTTTCCTTGTACACACAGCAGGAAGTGAGAGAAAATCTCTCCAAAATGACGGAAACCCCCTCGTAGTTGTCACCAGAACAGGTGTCCCCATTGGAAGATTTCTCCTCTATTCCTGTTTTGGTGACAACTCAAACTTTTGGATCTCCCCCCACATTCTCTGCCTGTGACACCAAAACATCTATAAGGAGAAGGTCAAGGAAGTAGCTGATTAGTCCGAGAGGCTCATGGAGGCGCAGTGTTGGTCACCGTCCGGTTACTCTCATCCTCACGGAACGTTCTCTTTTGTCTCGGTAGGTCATTGATGTGGATAAAAGTTTTGTGAGTTTATTTCCAACAAAGGTGGAAATCACTCTGAAGAAGTCGGACGAGGTGACATGGGCCAGATTGGAGCTGACGGCCTCCACCCCCCACATTACAGAGGAAGTCGAACCGGAACCGACACCCCAGGAAAGTGGCGGAGAGGATTCTGATGACAACCTGAGCTGGTCAGAGGATGAGGAACCCGAGTGAGATGTCACCATGACCTGAAGAATGGAATTTATTTACATCATTTTTTTATGTTTTTTTCTTTCAGTGATTTTTCTGTAACTTTTTATTGATGCATATGAGATATCAGTGTTACATTATGTGGTCAAAAGTCTGTGAAGTCTCTGATAGCCAGTACTATAGAATCCCCCCCCCCCCATTGCCAATAATATAGAGGTTCCCATATAGACATTAATATGGAGAGTTGCCCCCAATGGCCATTAATATGATGTTGCCTCCCATGACCATTACTATGGTGTTGCCCTCCATTGCCATTAGTATGGTGTTGCCCCCAGGGCCAAAAATAAGGAGTTTCCCTCAATGGCCTATAATATGGTGTTGTCACCCATGGCCATTAGTATGGTGTAGTTCTCCTACATGGCCATTAGTATGGTGTAGTCCTCCCACATGGCCATTAGTATGGTGTAGTCCTCCCACATGGCCATTAGTATGGTGTAGTCCTCCCACATGGCCATTAGTATGGTGTAGTCCTCCCACATGGCCATTAGTATGGTGTAGTCCTCCCACGTGGCCATTAGTATGGTGTTGCCCCCAGTGGCCATTAATATGAAGTTGCCCCCCAGTGGCCATTAATATGGAGTTGCCCCCAGTGGCCATTAATATGGAGATGCCCCAATGGCCATTAGTATGGTGTTGCCTCCCATGGCCAAAAATATGGAGTTGCCCAACTTTGTCAATAACATGAAGTTGCCTTTACCCTCCTCCAATTGGCAATAACATGGAATTTCCACAAGATTTTGGAGGGTGTCTGCGGGAATTTGTGTCCATTTGTGAGGTCAGATACTGATGATGGATGAGAAGACCTGTATCACACACCAGGCTCCACATTGGGCACCAAAAAAAGACCCGACTCACAGTTGGCATTCCAAATCTTAAAGGTGTTCAATAGGGTTGGGGTCAGGGCTTCTTGCAGGACACCCCATCGTAAAACCCTGGTCATTCATTTTAAGTGGATATAACCTCCTCCTCTCTAATGGGAAGGCTTTCCACTAGATTTTGGAGGGTGTCTGTAGGAATCTGGGCCCGTTTGTGAGGTCAGGTATGGATGTTGAATAAGAATCTGGATCACAATTGCCATTCTAGTTCATCCCAAATGTGTCCAGTGGCGTTAAGGTCAGGTCTCAGAGCTTGTTGGCTATCCCATTCCAATATCATGGTCAATAATATGAAGTTGTCCCCCTTCACGGCACTAACAGCCTTCATTCTTCTAGGAAGGCTTTCCACGAGATTTTCACATTCATCCCAAAGGTGTCCAGTAGGGTTGAGGTCAGGACACTCGAGTTCCTCCACTTATCACACCTATAAGAGCTTGTTGGCCATCCCATCTAAAATCATGGCCATAAATATTTATATGCCCCTTTCCCCCTCCAAGGCCATTAATACGGAGTTGGCCCCTTTGTGGCTATAACATCCCCCACTCTCCTGGTAGGACTTTCCATAAGATTTTGAAGGGTGTCTGGGGGGAATTTGTGTCCACTCGTGAGATCAGGTACTGACTTTGGATGAAAAGACCTGGCTCACATGTTGAGCCTCACATTGGGCACCAGGAAAAAGACCGGGCACACAATCGGTGATCCAGTTCACCCCAAAGGTGATCAGTAGGAATGAGGTCAGGGCTCTGTACAGGACACTGGAGTTCCTCCACACCAAACTGGTCACACCATGTCTTTATGAAACTGGACATCTCATTCCAAAACCATGTTCATTTTATATGGTGTCCCCCCCTCCCCCTGAAGCCATTAATATGGAGTTGCCCCCTTTGAGGCTATAACATCCTTTACTCTTCTAGGAAGACTTTCCACAAGATTTTGGAGGGTGTCTGTGGGAATTTGTGAGGTCAGATACTGATGTTGGATGAGAAGACCCATATAACAAAGGTATTCCAAAATCAAGGATGGGGTCGGGACTCTGTATAGGATGCTCAAGTTCCTCCACACCAAACTGGTCACACCATGTCTTTATGGAACTGGCTTTATACACAGGAAGGGTGGGGGGGGGAATAGCCATGCTGGAACATAAAAGGGTCTTCACCAAACTGTTACCACAAGGCTGGAATATCACAATTGTCTACAATGTCTTTGTATGATGGAGGATTACCAGGACCCTTCACTGGAGACACCCGATTGCCATCATTGGATGGGGGGTTCCCTTCATTTCATTCTTACCCTGGTTACTGTTCCTTCTCAAGCACCACGGGTGACCTCTCCTTACAATGTCCTGGTCCCGGTGATACGTTTTGGTCATTGTTATATTTTTTTTAAATAAATCTTTGTAATACCTCCTGGGAGTTGCTGGTATAATTTTTGCACCCATTGTTGGTAGAAGTGTCTGACTGTATGGCTTATAGGCCACAGCAGATGTACAGCTTATACAATACTGGGGGATCCGCTCTCTCTCTATGTCCTGGTGACCACGGTCTCCAGGACAAAACTTTGGGTTGTCACCAGAATGGGAAGGACCCTGGAGCACATTTAGGGTGTCCTGCATCTGTCAATGAACTGTGTGAGATAACGTTACCAGCACACCATGCATCTCCAGATGGGTCCAAAGCTTTATTCAGCAATCACATCAGGCTCCTCCAATCAGCCCGATGAAGGGGTCCTGCAAGGTTCCGAAATGTTGCTGTAATAATGTGATCACTGAATAAAGCTGAGGACCCGTTCTGGAGATCCTCGGTGGGCTGGTGACATTCTCTCGCTTTCACTTTCTTCAGTTCCAGACGATGGTCGCTGCAGCCCCCGCTAACACCTACAGCCATCTCCTCAGGAACCCGTGTGTGGGTGTATGACAGTGGGAGGGGCCCTACTCATAAATGGGCCCCTACCTTCCATTGGGCCCCTGTACATATGATTTGCCCCCCACTTCTAACAGAGAACAATTTCTGAAAAAAGAAAATTTCTTTCCATCATACATCTCACAGATTAAAGTAGAGATACAATGAAACAAAAAAAAAATACAATTCAATTCTCAATGTATAGGGAAGGGTGACACCCCGACCAGAGAGATTTCCATCAATTCCCGGCCTGAAGACACAACAGGAAGTGGGAGGAAATCTCTACAATGTGAGGGAAGTCACAGTTGTCACCAGACCTAGTGTCCCCTCTATTCTTGTTCTGGTGACAACTCTAAAATGTTGGATTTTTCCTTCACCTTTGATGGTCCCCAAGACAGATAGGAAGGGTGAATTCCCAACTGAGGAGACAGACAGGAGGTCCAATTCTTCTCCACTCCAACCACTATGGAGTGCATCTGGTATAGGAATGTCCATCCAGGGGTGAGGTGACCCGTCCTCGTGTATCTGGGAGGTGGGGGGGGGGGAAGGTTGGAATTTGGTTGTCACGTCTATGTGGAATTCTCCAAGTACATAAAGCCTCAGCCTATATGTAGAGGGATGAGCAATCGGAGGATTGGGGCGAGAAGCGATCGGAGGATTGGGACGAGGAGCGATCAGAGGATTGGAGCGAGGAGCGATCAGAGGATTGGGGCGAGGAGCGATCGGAGGATTGGGGCGAGGAGTGATCGGAGGATTGGGGCGAGAAGCGATCGGAGGATTGGGGCGAGAAACGATCGGAGGATTAGGGCGAGGAGCGATCGGAGGATTGGGGCGAGGAGTGATCGGAGGATTGGGGCGAGAAGCGATCGGAGGATTGGGGCGAGGAGCGATCGGAGGATTGGGGCGAGGAGCGATCGGAGGATTAGGGCGAGGAGCGATCGGAGGATTAGGGCGAGGAGCGATCGGAGGATTGGGGCGAGGAGACGGAATGAGCTCCCCGAAGAGAGAGTACCTGTGTAAGGTGCTGGTGGTGGGAGACGTGGGGGTGGGGAAGACGTCCATCATCCAGCGCTATGTACATAACATTTACTCCCAGTGCTATAGAGCCACCATCGGGGTGGACTTCGCTCTGAAGATCATCCCCTGGGAGAAGGACACCTTGGTGAGGCTACAACTCTGGGACATCGCCGGTGAGTCCCTTCAATTCCCATCTGAGATTTATATATAAGCTTCTTAACCTCTCTGATCACCTGATGATCTGCCCCGTAACACCCCTCATGTATTAGAGCGCCCCCACTCTAAACGGTAACACCCCTCCTGTATTAGAGCGCCCCCACTCTGCCCCGTAACACCCCTCCTGTATTAGAGCGCCCCCACTCTGACCAGTAACACCACTCCTGTATTAGAGCGCCCCCCACTCTGACCAGTAACACCACTCCTGTATTAGAGCGCCCCCACTCTGACCAGTAACACCACTCCTGTATTAGAGCGCCCCCCACTCTGCCCCGTAACACCACTCCTGTATTAGAGCGCCCCCACTCTGCCTCGTAACACCCCTCCTGTATTAGAGCGCCCCCCACTCTGCCCCGTAACACCCCTCCTGTATTAGAGCGCCCCCCACTCTGCCCCGTAACACCACTCCTGTATTAGAGCGCCCCCACTCTGCCTCGTAACACCCCTCCTGTATTAGAGCACCCCCACTCTGACCAGTAACACCCCTCCTATATTAGAGCGCCCCCCACTCTGACCAGTAACACACCTCCTGTATTAGAGCGCCCCCACTCTGACTGGTAACACCCCTCCTGTATTAGAGTGCCCCCACTCTGCCCCGTAACACCCCTCCTGTATTAGAGCGCCCCCCACTCTGCCTCGTAACACCCCTCCTGTATTAGAGCGCCCCCACTCTGCCTCGTAACACCCCTCCTGTATTAGAGCGCCCCCCACTCTGCCCCGTAACACCCCTCCTGTATTAGAGCGCCCCCACTCTGCCTCGTAACACCCCTCCTGTATTAGAGCGCCCCCCACTCTGCCCCGTAACACCCCTCATGTATTAGAGCGCCCCCACTCTGCTCAGTAACACCCCTCCTGTATTAGAGCGCCCCCCACTCTGCCCTGTAACACCCCTCCTGTATTAGAGCGCCCCCACTCTGACCAGTAACACCCCTCCTGTATTAGAGCGCCCCCACTCTGCCCAGTAACACCCCTCATGTATTAGAGCGCCCCCCACTCTGACCAGTAACACCCCTCCTGTATTAGAGCGCCCCCCACTCTGACCAGTAACACCCCTCCTGTATAAGAGCGCCCCCACTCTGCCCAGTAACACCCCATATGTATTAGAGCGCCCCCACTCTGCCCGCTAACACCCCTCCTGTATTAGAGCGCCCCCACTCTGACCAGTAACACCCCTCCTGTATTAGAGCGCCCCCACTCTGCCCAGTAACACCCCTCATGTATTAGAGCGCCCCCCACTCTGACCAGTAACACCCCTCCTGTATTAGAGCGCCCCCACTCTGCCCAGTAACACCCCTCATGTATTAGAGCGCCCCCCACTCTGCCCAGTAACACCCCTCATGTATTAGAGCGCCCCCACTCTGCCCGCTAACACCCCTCCTGTATTAGAGCGCCCCCACTCTGACCAGTAACACCCCTCCTGTATTAGAGCGCCCCCACTCTGCCCAGTAACACCCCTCATGTATTAGAGCGCCCCCCACTCTGACCAGTAACACCCCTCCTGTATAAGAGCGCCCCCACTCTGCCCAGTAACACCCCTCATGTATTAGAGCGCCCCCACTCTGCCCGCTAACACCCCTCCTGTATTAGAGCGCCCCCACTCTGCCCGCTAACACCCCTCCTGTATTAGAGCGCCCCCACTCTGCCAAGTAACACCCCTCCTGTATTAGAGCGCCTGCATTTTGCCCAGTAACACACCTCCTGAGCGCCCCATAACCCAAAGCATTCCATACATAATCCATAGCACCCCCAATGAATAAACCAAAGAACCCTATGCATAACCCATAGCACCCCATAACTCATAACATCCCATACATAATCTATAGCGCTCCATAACCTATAACACTCCATACATACCCCATAGCGCCCCCGTACATAATCCATAGCACCACGTAACTCATAGCACCCCATACATAAGCCATAGAACCCTATGCATAACCCATAGCACCCCCATAATCCATAGCACCCTATACATAACCCATAGAACCCCATACATAACCCATAGCATCCCCATACATAACCCATAGCTCCCCATTTATAAACCATAGCACCCCCATACATAACCCATAGCACCCTATACATAACCCATAGCACCCCCATACATAACCCATAGCACTCCATTCATAGCCCATAGCACCCCCATACATAACCCATAGCACCCCATAACCCATAGCATCCCCATACATAATCCATAGCCCCCATACATAATCCATAGCACCCCATAACCTATAGCACCCCATAAACCATAGCACCCCCACGCATAACCCATAGCACTCCATACATAACCAATAGCACCCCCATACCTTACCCATAGAACCCCATACACAACCCAAAGAACCCTATGCATAACCCATAGTACCCCATAACTCATAACACCCCATACATAACCTATAGCACCCCATACATAATCCATAGACCCCTATACATAGCCATTCTCTATGACATCATTCTCTATGACATCATTCTGTATCATCCCCTCCTCTCATTGGTTGTCCTCCTCAGGTCAGGAGCGCTTTGGTCACATGACCCGGTTGTATTACCGGGAGGCGGCGGGGGCGTTGGTGGTCTGTGACCTGGGCCGGGCGACCACCCTACAATCTGTCCATCGATGGAAGGAAGATCTGGACTCCAAAGTGTCCCTGAGGAACGGGGAGCCGATCCCTACCGTCCTCATCGCCAACAAGTGTGACCTCCTCCCCTACCGGGGCCACAGCCAGGACGTGGAGGAGCTGGGCCAGCAACTTGGGTTTACAGATTGTCACATGACCTCTGCCAAGGTAACTGCTGTCTATATGTGGGGGGTGGGGTGGCAATCCTCCATTGGTACCCCCCTTCCCCTCCCCCCCATGTACAATTCTCCGCAGACAATGGTCTTTTCCTCCCCCCAGGAGAATGTGAACATCCATGAAGCCGTGTCCTGTCTGATCCGATCGATGGTCACACACATGGAGGATTCCGGATCTGTAGAGGACGCCGCCATTGTGAAGCCGTCTCTCCATCATTTCCCCTACACCAGAGAATGTTCCCAGTGCTGCCGCTTCTAGTGATAGCGGGGGGGGAGGGGACTAATGGAGGGTCACTGCCTACTTCCTGGACTGAGATTCTCAGAGGTGACAATCATATAAATCCTGGTGCCTGTGCAGTTCTTGGTGGTGTTCACAAATGTCTGACACAGATCAGCCCCTGATGATGGACCTCAATGGTAAAATGTGGAGCTTTTCTGAAGAATGATCCGTTATTGTATATTGTGACATTGGAGATGATTTATAGACAGTTACTGAGGGGTCCACTTTAATCTGCCCCCCAGGAACTCCGCCCAGTAAGTGTGTGTGTGTGGGGGGGGGGGGGGGTAATATTGGCTGTTTATTAACTTTTTCTTAGGAAATAGAACAAATAATTGAAATAAATGATATTTGTAGGAAATTGCCGGTTATTATATACTCCTCTGAGGGGGTCATTATTAGGGGGTCACCAATCAGATTGTGTGTTTAATGCTCCCTGTACATCATGGTGGAGGCGGCCAATGAGAGCGTCTCTTCCTATAGAAGGATTTCTGTATTATTACTATTTATGTGAAATTATCCCCCACAAATCTCTGACACCCAATCCATCCGCTTCATCAATGACTTCAATCACACCTGATATCACCGATAACCCCGCCTACTGGTGACACAACCCGCCTACTGGTGACACACCCCGCCTACTGGTGACACAACCCGCCTACTGGTGACACAACCCGCCTACTGGTGACACCCTGCCTAAAAGTGACACACCCCGCCTACTGGTGACACACCCCATCTTTTGGTGACATCCCCTGCCTACTGGTGACATCACCCCCGCCTACTGGTGACACCCTCTGCCTACTGGTGACATCACCCCCGCCTACTGGTGACACCCTCTGCCTACTGGTGACACTCTCTGCCTACTGGTGACACCCCCTGCCTTCTGGTGACACCCTCTGCCTACTGGTGACATCACCCCCGCCTACTGGTGACACCCTCTGCCTACTGGTGACACTCTCTGCCTACTGGTGACACCCTCTGCCTACTGGTGACATCACCCCCGCCTACTGGTGACACCCTCTGCCTACTGGTGACACTCTCTGCCTACTGGTGACACCCCCTGCCTTCTGGTGACACCCCCCGCCTACTGGTGACACCCTCTGCCTACTGGTGACATCACCCCCGCCTACTGGTGACACCCTCCCGCCTACTGGTGACACCCTCCCGCCTACTGGTGACACCCTCTGCCTACTGGTGACACCCCCTGCCTTCTGGTGACACCCCCCGCCTAGTGGTGACACCCTCTGCCTACTGGTGACATCACCCCCGCCTACTGGTGACACCCTCCCGCCTACTGGTGACACCCTCTGCCTACTGGTGACACCCCCTGCCTTCTGGTGACACCCCCCGCCTACTGGTGACATCACCCTGCCTACTGGTGACATCACCCCTAGCCTACTGGTGACATCACCCCGCCTACTGGTGACACCCCCCCGCCTACTGGTGACATCACCCCCGCCTACTGGTGACACACCCCCGCCTACTGGTGACACAACCCCCCTACTGGTGACACAACCCGCCTACTGGTGACATCACCCCCGCCTACTGGTGACACCCCCCCGCCTACTGGTGACATCACCCCGCCTACTGGTGACACAACCCGCCTACTGGTGACATCACCCCCAACCTACTGGTGACACACCCCGCCTACTGGTGACACAACCCGCCTACTGGTGACATCACCCCCGTCTACTGGTGACATCACCCCGCCTACTGGTGACATCACCCCCAGCCTACTGGTGACACCCCCTCCCTACTGGTGACACCCCCCCGCCTACTGGTGACACAACCCGCCTACTGGTGACACAACCCGCCTACTGGTGACATCACCCCCGCCTACTGGTGACACAACCCGCCTACTGGTGACATCACCCCGCCTACTGGTGACATCACCCCCGCCTACTGGTGACACAACCCGCCTACTGGTGACATCACCCCGCCTACTGGTGACATCACCCCCGCCTACTGGTGACACAACCCGCCTACTGGTGACATCACCCCCGCCTACTGGTGACACAACCCGCCTACTGGTGACATAACCCCCAGCCTGCTGGTGACACAACCCGCCTACTGGTGACACAACCCGCCTACTGGTGACACAACCCGCCTACTGGTGACACCCCCCCGCCTACTGGTGACACACCCCATCTTTTGGTGACATCCCCCGCCTACTGGTGACATCACCCCGCCTACTGGTGACATCACCCCCGCCTACTGGTGACATCACCCCGCCTACTGGTGACATCAACCCGCCTACTGGTGACACCCTCTGCCTACTGGTGACATCACCCCCGCCTACTGGTGACACCCTCCCGCCTACTGGTGACACCCTTTGCCTACTGGTGACACCCCCTGCCTTCTGGTGACACCCCCGCCTACTGGTGACATCACCCTGCCTACTGGTGACATCACCCCCAGCCTACTGGTGACATCACCCCGCCTACTGGTGACACAACCCGCCTACTGGTGACATCACCCCCGCCTACTGGTGACATCACCCCCGCCTACTGGTGACATCACCCCGCCTACTGGTGACATCACCCCCGCCTACTGGTGACATACCCCGCCTATTGGTGACAGCACCCCCGCCTACTGGTGACATCACCCCCGCCTACTGGTGACATAACCCGTCTACTGGTAACACCCCCTCCCTACTGGTGACACACCCCGCCTTCTGGTGACACACCCCGCCTCCTGGTGACACAACCCACCTCCTGGTGACACCCTCCTGCCTACTGGTGACACCCCCTGCCTCCTGGTGACACACCCCCGCCTACTGGTGACACCCCCGCCTACTGGTGACACACCCCGCCTACTGGTGACATCTTCTGGTGACACCCCCCTACTGGTGACACACCCCCTACTGGTGACACCCCGCCTACTGGTGACACCCTCCCTACTGGTGACAGTGACACCCCGCCTACTGCTGACACACCCCCTACTGGTGACACCCCCCTACTGGTGACACCCTCTGCCTACTGGTGACACCCTCTGCCTACTTATGACACACCCCGCCTACTGGTGACACATCCCCGCCTACTGGGGACACACCCCCGCCTACTGGTGACACATCCCCGCCTACTGGGGACACACCCCCGCCTACTGGTGACACCCCCCCTACTGGTGACACAACCCCGCCTACTGGTGACACCCCACCTACTGGTGACACAACCCCGCCTACTGGTGACAAACACTCCACCTACTGGTGACAGCCCGCCGACTGCTGACATCCCCGCCTACTGGTGACAGATTTGTAACAATTAAGAGGATCTGTGATTGCGCGTTACCATAGCAACACTCCGCATCTGTAACTATAGGAATCCTCCACAACAAGAGGACAGCCAACACCTTCCAGGGCCTCAAACATCCCCCTCCTCCTCCTCCAGGGGCTCAAACACTCCCCTCCTCCTCCTGGGGCTCAAACACTCCCCCTCCTCCTCCTCCTCCTCCTGGGGCTCAAACACTCCCCCCTCCTCCTCCTCCTCCTCCTCCTGGGGCTCAAACACTCCCCCCTCCTCCTCCTCCTCCAGGGGCTCAAACACTCCCCCCTCCTCCTCCTCCTCCAGGGGCTCAAACACTCCCCCCTCCTCCTCCTCCTCCAGGGGCTCAAACACTCCCCCCTCCTCCTCCTCCTCCTGGGGCTCAAACAATCCCCCCTCCTCCTCCTCCTCCTCCTGGGGCTCAAACACTCCCCCTCCTCCTCCTCCAGGGGCTCAAACACTCCCCTCCTCCTGGGGATCAAACATCCCCCTCCTCCTCCTCCAGGGGCTCAAACACAGTATGCAGATTAGGGACTCTGGAGCCGGAGGCACTATGGTGATCATTACATAAAATGGGGTCACATTGCTGTTATTTTCCACTGATGGTTATTCGGCAACAATTCCCAGATTGCAGCATTCACCGGGATTTGGCTCCAGATTTCACAATTTGCTGATGAGGACTCATCACACAGATTTCTCTGCACAGTCAGTACATAGATTGGTTATGTCACCCACCTGAGCAGTAGAGATGATGAGCGCCCCCTGCATGTAGAATCCCATCTCCGAGGAGGACGACTTCCCAATTCCATCCTCAAAGCTGCAAGTCAGGATGTGAGAGGACACCGCAAATTCCCCCGTACAGAGATCAGGGAGAGGGGATCTATAGATCCCTACAGATCTGTATTCAGGCATACATCAATCAATACACTGTACAATCAATACATCAATCAATACACTGTACAATCAATACATCAATCAATACACCATACAATCAATACATCAATCAACACATCAATCAATACATTATATATCAATCAATACATCAATCAATATACTGTACAATCAATACATCAATCAATACACCATACAATCAATACATCAATCAATATACTGTACAATCAATACATCAATCAATACACCATACAATCAATACATCAATCAATATACTGTACAATCAATACATCAATCAACACATCAATCAATACATCATATATCAATCAATACATCAATCAATATATCATTTAATACACAGTACAATCAATACATCAATCAATACACAGTACAATCAATACATCAATCAATCCTATATCAATCAATACATCATACAATCAATACATCATCAATCAATCCTATATCAATCAATACATCATACAATCATTATATCATACAATACATCATACAATCAATATAATAAATACATCAATACATCATACAATCAAATCAATACACCATACAATCTATTATACAATCAATATATTAAAAGGAGCTGAATGTGACCTGGGATCAGCATGTACAGCAGAGCTCAGACTGGGAGAGGGAGAAGCAGCACAAGAAGCCAATCAGTTCATGTGCCGACAAGAAGCATGCTGATAGGAGGAGAGAGCAGAGTGACACCGAGATGAGCTCATTATTGTGCTGCTTCTCTTTTCACAGTTCAGTCACAACCTGGGGGTGGGTGTATCCATGACAACCTGGGCTCAGAGGAAGTGGGATGAAGGATGAGGCCCCCTAGTGGTGGAGGCCCTGCTGTACATTATGGGATTTCTTGCAGTGTGTTGTATTGCCAGCCTAGGACTACCGGACACCTCCCCCTTCCCTCATCTCCATTACATTGACAGGAGGTGTTCTGTAGCTCTGTCCTGGCACAGGAAGTGTTTTAGGACTACAGAACACCTCTTATCTCCACAATATGAATGGAGGTGTTCTGTAGTCCTCAGATAAACTGATAGTAAATACAGCACAGAGCACAGGAAGTTCAGGGGCCCCTTTATGAATTCTTCGCTGTGGGTCATTTATATATTTTAGGGCCCGCATCCTTCGGGGGGCCCCTTTATGAACCCTGAGCATTCAGCTTTGCCAGGTTCATGGATGGAAAATCTGATCATCACTTTCAATCGTCGGATATTTCCGGAATCTTCGCACTTTATTTCTCCTCGTGTTTTATTGACATCAAACATTCTGGATTCACAGAGACCATAAAAAGTCATCCGAGTGCAAAACTTCCCGAAAACAAAACACAAAACCACCAAACTAACCCAACGTGACATTTCACACATTCTCATCCCTCCGAAAATAAAATCCCCGTCCATGAAATCATCACAACGTTCCCGGGGGGGGTGGGTAACATCTCTCCAGGAACGCCCCCATCTGCTGGAACAAACCTGTCCACAAGAGGGCGACAATGTGACCTTTCTATAGAAGACCAAAGATCTTCCCTTCTACACCGCCATAGAAGACCAAAGATCTTCCCTTCTACATCGCCATAGAAGACCAAAGATCTTCCCTTCTATAGCGCCATAGAAGACCAAAGATCTTCCCTTCTACACCGCCATAGAAGACCAAAGATCTTCCCTTCTACACCGCCATAGAAGACCAAAGATCTTCCCTTCTACACCGCCATAGAAGACCAAAGATCTTCCCTTCTACACCGCCATAGAAGACCAAAGATCTTCCCTTCTACACCGCCAAAGAAGACCAAAGATCTTCTCTTCTATACCACCATAGAAGACCAAAGATCTTCCCTTCTATACTGCCATAGAAGACCAAAGATCTTCCCTTCTACACCGCCATAGAAGACCAAAGATCTTCCCTTCTATAGCGCCATAGAAGACCAAAGATCTTCCCTTCTATTCTGCCATAGAAGACCAAAGATCTTCCCTTCTACACCACCATAGAAGACCAAAGCTCTTCCCTTCTATTCCGCCATAGAAGACCAAAGATCTTCCCTTCTACACCGCCATAGAAGACCAAAGATCTTCCCTTCTACACCGCCATAGAAGACCAAAGATCTTCCCTTCGACACCGCCATAGAAGACCAAAGATCTTCCTTTCTATACTGCCATAGAAGACCAAAGATCTTCCCTTCTATACTGTCATAGAAGACCAAAGATCTTCCTTCTATACTGCCATAGAAGACCAAAGATCTTCCCTTCTATACGGCCATATAAGACCAAAGATCTTCCCTTCTATACCGCCATAGAAGACCAAAGATCTTCTCTTCTATACCACCATAGAAGACCAAAGATCTTCCCTTCTATACTGCCATAGAAGACCAAAGATCTTCCCTTCTACACCGCCATAGAAGACCAAAGATCTTCCCTTCTATAGCGCCATAGAAGACCAAAGATCTTCCTTTCTATTCTGCCATAGAAGACCAAAGATCTTCCCTTCTACACCACCATAGAAGACCAAAGCTCTTCCCTTCTATTCCGCCATAGAAGACCAAAGATCTTCCCTTCTACACCGCCATAGAAAACCAAAGATCTTCCCTTCTACACCGCCATAGAAGACCAAAGATCTTCCCTTCTACACCGCCATAGAAGACCAAAGATCTTCCCTTCGACACCGCCATAGAAGACCAAAGATCTTCCTTTCTATACTGCCATAGAAGACCAAAGATCTTCCCTTCTATACTGTCATAGAAGACCAAAGATCTTCCTTCTATACTGCCATAGAAGACCAAAGATCTTCCCTTCTATACGGCCATATAAGACCAAAGATCTTCCCTTCTATACCGCCATAGAAGACCAAAGATCTTCTCTTCTATACCACCATAGAAGACCAAAGATCTTCCCTTCTATACTGCCATAGAAGACCAAAGATCTTCCCTTCTACACCGCCATAGAAGACCAAAGATCTTCCCTTCTATAGCGCCATAGAAGACCAAAGATCTTCCTTTCTATTCTGCCATAGAAGACCAAAGATCTTCCCTTCTACACCACCATAGAAGACCAAAGCTCTTCCCTTCTATTCCGCCATAGAAGACCAAAGATCTTCCCTTCTACACCGCCATAGAAAACCAAAGATCTTCCCTTCTACACCGCCATAGAAGACCAAAGATCTTCCCTTCTACACCGCCATAGAAGACCAAAGATCTTCCCTTCGACACCGCCATAGAAGACCAAAGATCTTCCTTTCTATACTGCCATAGAAGACCAAAGATCTTCCCTTCTATACTGTCATAGAAGACCAAAGATCTTCCTTCTATACCGCCATAGAAGACCAAAGATCTTCCCTTCTATACGGCCATATAAGACCAAAGATCTTCCCTTCTATACCGCCATAGAAGACCAAAGATCTTCCCTTCTACACCGCCATAGAAGACCAAAGATCTTCCCTTCTACACCGCCAAAGAATACCAAAGATCTTCCCTTCTACACCGCCAAAGAAGACCAAAGATCTTCCCTTCTACACCGCCATAGAAGACCAAAGATCTTCCCTTCTACACCGCCATAGAAGACCAAAGATTGTCCCTTCTACACCGCCATAGAAGACCAAAGATCTTCCCTTCTATACCGCCATAGAAGACCAAAGAACTTCCCTTCTACACCGCCATAGAAGACCAAAGATCTTCCCTTCTACACCGGAATAGAAGACCAAAGATCTTCCTTTCTATACTGCCATAGAAGACCAAAGATCTTCCCTTCTATACTGTCATAGAAGACCAAAGATCTTCCTTCTATACCGCCATAGAAGACCAAAGATCTTCCCTTCTATACGGCCATATAAGACCAAAGATCTTCCCTTCTATACCGCCATAGAAGACCAAAGATCTTCCCTTCTATACCGCCATAGAAGACCAAAGATCGTCCCTTCTATACCGCCATAAAAGACCAAAGATCGTCCCTTCTATACCGCCATAGAAGACCAAAGATCGTCCCTTCTACATCGCCATAGAAGACCAAAGATCTTCCCTTCTACACCGCCACAGAAGACCAAAGATCTTCCCTTCTACACTGCCATAGAAGACCAAAGATCTTCCCTTCTATAGCGCCATAGAAGACCAAAGATCTTCCCTTCTACACCGCCATAGAAGACCAAAGATCTTCCCTTCTACACCGCCATAGAAGACCAAAGATCTTCCCTTCTACACCGCCATAGAAGACCAAAGATCTTCCCTTCTACACCGCCATAGAAGACCAAAGATCTTCCCTTCTATACCGCCATAGAAGACCAAAGATCTTCCCTTCTATTCCACAATAGAAGACCAAAGATCTTCCCTTCTGCACCGTCATAGAAGACCAAAGATCTTCCCTTCTACACCGCCATAGAAGACCAAAGATCCTCCCTTCTACACCGCCATAGAAGACCAAAGATCTTCCCTTCTACACCGCCATAGAAGACCAAAGATCTTCCCTTCTATACCGCCATAGAAGACCAAAGATCTTCCCTTCTATTCCACAATAGAAGACCAAAGATCTTCCCTTCTGCACCGTCATAGAAGACCAAAGATCTTCCCTTCTACACCGCCATAGAAGACCAAAGATCCTCCCTTCTACACCGCCATAGAAGACCAAAGATCTTCCCTTCTATACTGCCATAGAAGACCAAAGATCTTCCCTTCTATTCCACAATAGAAGACCAAAGAACTTCCCTTCTGCACCGTCATAGAAGACCAAAGATCTTCCCTTCTACACCGCCATAGAAGACC
Source organism: Lithobates clamitans (assembly GCA_037952925.1). Classification (NCBI taxonomy): domain Eukaryota; kingdom Metazoa; phylum Chordata; class Amphibia; order Anura; family Ranidae; genus Lithobates; species Lithobates clamitans. Next base: position 27,884 of record JBBGZY010003434.1, on the reverse strand, counting down.
AAAGATCTTCCCTTCTATAGCGCCATAGAAGACCAAAGATCTTCCCTTCTATAGCGCCATAGAAGACCAAAGATCTTCCCTTCTACACCGCCATAGAAGACCAAAGATCTTCCTTTCTACACCGCCATAGAAGACCAAAGATCTTCCCTTCTACACCGCCATAGAAGACCAAAGATCTTCCCTTCTATACCGCCATAGAAGACCAAAGATCTTCCCTTCTATTCCGCCATAGAAGACCAAAGATCTTCCCTTCTACACCGTCATAGAAGACCAAAGATCGTGCCTTCTACACCGCCATAGAAGACCAAAGATCTTCCCTTCTATATCGCCATAGAAGACCAAAGATCTTCCCTTCTATACCGCCATAGAAGACCAAAGATCTTCCCTTCTACACCGCCATAGAAGACCAAAGATCTTCCCTTCTACACCGCCAAAGAATACCAAAGATCTTCCCTTCTACACCGCCAAAGAAGACCAAAGATCTTCCCTTCTACACCGCCATAGAAGACCAAAGATCTTCCCTTCTACACCGCCATAGAAGACCAAAGATCTTCCCTTCTATACCGCCATAGAAGACCAAAGAACTTCCCTTCTACACCGCCATAGAAGACCAAAGATCTTCCCTTCTACACCGCCATAAAAGACCAAAGATCTTCCCTTCTATACCGCCATAGAAGACCAAAGATCTTCCCTTCTATTCCACAATAGAAGACCAAAGATCTTCCCTTCTGCACCGTCATAGAAGACCAAAGATCTTCCCTTCTACACCGCCATAGAAGACCAAAGATCCTCCCTTCTACACCGCCATAGAAGACCAAAGATCTTCCCTTCTACACCGCCATAGAAGACCAAAGATCTTCCCTTCTATACCGCCATAGAAGACCAAAGATCTTCCCTTCTATTCCACAATAGAAGACCAAAGATCTTCCCTTCTGCACCGTCATAGAAGACCAAAGATCTTCCCTTCTACACCGCCATAGAAGACCAAAGATCCTCCCTTCTACACCGCCATAGAAGACCAAAGATCTTCCCTTCTATACCGCCATAGAAGACCAAAGATCTTCCCTTCTATTCCACAATAGAAGACCAAAGATCTTCCCTTCTGCACCGTCATAGAAGACCAAAGATCTTCCCTTCTACACCGCCATAGAAGACCAAAGATCTTCCCTTCTATAGCGCCATAGAAGACCAAAGATCTTCCCTTCTATAGCGCCATAAAAGACCAAAGATTTTCCCTTCTACACCGCCATAGAAGACCAAAGATCTTCCTTTCTACACCGCCATAGAAGACCAAAGATCTTCCCTTCTACACCGCCATAGAAGACCAAAGATCTTCCCTTCTATACCGCCATAGAAGACCAAAGATCTTCCCTTCTATTCCGCCATAGAAGACCAAAGATCTTCCCTTCTACACCGTCATAGAAGACCAAAGATCGTGCCTTCTACACCGCCATAGAAGACCAAAGATCTTCCCTTCTATATCGCCATAGAAGACCAAAGATCTTCCCTTCTATACCGCCATAGAAGACCAAAGATCTTCCCTTCTACACCGCCATAGAAGACCAAAGATCTTCCCTTCTACACCGCCAAAGAATACCAAAGATCTTCCCTTCTACACCGCCAAAGAAGACCAAAGATCTTCCCTTCTACACCGCCATAGAAGACCAAAGATCTTCCCTTCTACACCGCCATAGAAGACCAAAGATTGTCCCTTCTACACCGCCATAGAAGACCAAAGATCTTCCCTTCTATACCGCCATAGAAGACCAAAGAACTTCCCTTCTACACCGCCATAGAAGACCAAAGATCTTCCCTTCTACACCGCCATAGAAGACCAAAGATCTTCCTTTCTATACTGCCATAGAAGACCAAAGATCTTCCCTTCTATACTGTCATAGAAGACCAAAGATCTTCCTTCTATACCGCCATAGAAGACCAAAGATCTTCCCTTCTATACGGCCATATAAGACCAAAGATCTTCCCTTCTATACCGCCATAGAAGACCAAAGATCTTCCCTTCTATACCGCCATAGAAGACCAAAGATCGTCCCTTCTATACCGCCATAAAAGACCAAAGATCGTCCCTTCTATACCGCCATAGAAGACCAAAGATCGTCCCTTCTACATCGCCATAGAAGACCAAAGATCTTCCCTTCTACACCGCCACAGAAGACCAAAGATCTTCCCTTCTACACTGCCATAGAAGACCAAAGATCTTCCCTTCTATAGCGCCATAGAAGACCAAAGATCTTCCCTTCTACACCGCCATAGAAGACCAAAGATCTTCCCTTCTACACCGCCATAGAAGACCAAAGATCTTCCCTTCTACACCGCCATAGAAGACCAAAGATCTTCCCTTCTACACCGCCATAGAAGACCAAAGATCTTCCCTTCTATACCGCCATAGAAGACCAAAGATCTTCCCTTCTATTCCACAATAGAAGACCAAAGATCTTCCCTTCTGCACCGTCATAGAAGACCAAAGATCTTCCCTTCTACACCGCCATAGAAGACCAAAGATCCTCCCTTCTACACCGCCATAGAAGACCAAAGATCTTCCCTTCTACACCGCCATAGAAGACCAAAGATCTTCCCTTCTATACTGCCATAGAAGACCAAAGATCTTCCCTTCTATTCCACAATAGAAGACCAAAGATCTTCCCTTCTGCACCGTCATAGAAGACCAAAGATCTTCCCTTCTACACCGCCATAGAAGACCAAAGATCCTCCCTTCTACACCGCCATAGAAGACCAAAGATCTTCCCTTCTATACCGCCATAGAAGACCAAAGATCTTCCCTTCTGCACCGTCATAGAAGACCAAAGATCTTCCCTTCTACACCGCCATAGAAGACCAAAGATCTTCCCTTCTATTCCACAATAGAAGACCAAAGATCTTCCCTTCTGCACCGTCATAGAAGACCAAAGATCTTCCCTTCTACACCGCCATAGAAGACCAAAGATCTTCCCTTCTATAGCGCCATAGAAGACCAAAGATCTTCCCTTCTACACCGCCATAGAAGACCAAAGATCTTCCTTTCTACACCGCCATAGAAGACCAAAGATCTTCCCTTCTACACCGCCATAGAAGACCAAAGATCTTCCCTTCTATACCGCCATAGAAGACCAAAGATCTTCCCTTCTATTCCGCCATAGAAGACCAAAGATCTTCCCTTCTACACCGTCATAGAAGACCAAAGATCGTGCCTTCTACACCGCCATAGAAGACCAAAGATCTTCCCTTCTATATCGCCATAGAAGACCAAAGATCTTCCCTTCTATACCGCCATAGAAGACCAAAGATCTTCCTTCTATACCGCCATAGAAGACCAAAGATCTTCCCTTCTATACGGCCATATAAAACCAAAGATCGTCCCTTCTATACCGCCATAAAAGACCAAAGATCTTCCTTCTATACTGCCATAGAAGACCAAAGATCTTCCCTTCTACACCGCCATAGAAGAGCAAAGATCTTCCCTTCTACACCGCCATAGAAGACCAAAGATCGTCCCTTCTATACCGCCATAGAAGACCAAAGATCTTCCCTTCTACACCGCCATAGAAGACCAAAGATCTTCCCTTCTATACCGCCATAGAAGACCAAAGATCTTCCCTTCTATTCCACAATAGAAGACCAAAGATCTTCCCTTCTGCACCGTCATAGAAGACCAAAGATCTTCCCTTCTACACCGCCATAGAAGACCAAAGATCTTCCCTTCTATAGCGCCATAGAAGACCAAAGATCTTCCCTTCTATAGCGCCATAGAAGACCAAAGATCTTCCCTTCTACACCGCCATAGAAGACCAAAGATCTTCCCTTCTACACCGCCATAGAAGACCAAAGATCTTCCCTTCTATACCGCCATAGGAGACCAAAGATCTTCCCTTCTATTCCGCCATAGAAGACCAAAGATCTTCCCTTCTACACCGTCATAGAAGACCAAAGATCGTCCCTTCTACACCGCCTTAGAAGACCAAAGATCTTCCCTTCTATATCGCCATAGAAGACCAAAGATCTTCCCTTCTATACCGCCATAGAAGACCAAAGATCTTCCTTCTATACCGCCATAGAAGACCAAAGATCTTCCCTTCTATACGGCCATATAAAACCAAAGATCGTCCCTTCTATACCGCCATAAAAGACCAAAGATCTTCCTTCTATACTGCCATAGAAGACCAAAGATCTTCCCTTCTACACCGCCATAGAAGACCAAAGATCTTCCCTTCTACACCGCCATAGAAGACCAAAGATCTTCCCTTCTATACCGCCAATTGTCTGTTCATTCACCCAGTTTATTAGAATTTCTCCATAATGGGGATGAGCTCCATGTTCGGCTCGACTCCAACATGACTTCCCGTTCGCCGAAGAGCGAACATTTTGGGGCATTCGTGGCAAATTCGGGCGCCCGCGGAACGCCCCATAATGCACTGCGAGATCGCAGTGCATTGCTGTATGATGATTAGCAGAATGTGCTGGGATTGGCCAAAGCATGCAGGTCAGGTGGATGCTTTGGCCAATCCCAGCGCATTCTGCTAAAAGAGCCATAATTGGCCAAAGGCAGGGTGCAAGTTACCACAACACCATTATCCCGTAGTTTATAAGATCAAAGATGCAACTATGTTGCTGTCCCTTGTTAATGTTACATTGTATTTTAAAAAATATAACTGCCGACTCCCAAAATGTCATTGGAAGTAAAACACAAAGCCAAGTATTATTCTCCACAATTATTTTATTGTGCATTATAAAAAGAAAAACAAATAAATATAGAAATATAGAAATATAAAAAATCAAATCATTATTATTCAACCAAAAAAATAAAATAAAAGCCTCATGCATGTGTCCTGCTTCTTAATATAGGGGGTCACCAATGCCAAGAGTTGGTGAAAGCAGGGGGTCCGTCATCCCGAGATAATTCCGAAAATCATCCGGATTATTCTCCTGGAGCTCCCTCAGCAAAGGCATAGGAGAGAATTGGTCGCCAATATTAAAGCAACCAATTTTTGGTCCAAGAACTCCTCCTCCTGTTCCTGGACTGGACTTGGGTCAAAACGATAACTCCAAGGCTAATAATAAATAACACGTTTTCTCCTCCGATTCCGCAACATGTCTGGTTGACGAACGGCCGTCAAACTGAAAAGCACATAATGAAAAGAATCAACACTCACCAAACCTCTACTAACACGAAATTAGCAGAAGGAGCCCAAAGGGTGGCGCATGACGATTGAACTTCCTCTTTTTCGGCTCGTAGTGCGTCACTTTGTTTGTTGGCCGACAGTTGTGTGCTGTTTGTATACAAGACAAAATGCAGGCACACGCCCTTCAGACAAAAGTCCGAGGCTTTGTCTGTGGAAAATCCGATTGCGTGTACGAGGCTTTAGATTAAGCACACAGGTTATTCAGTTAGTGGCAGTGTATTTGAGATTATATATATATATATATATATATATATATATATATATATATATATATATATATATATAGTCAGCCTAGTATACACATATATATATATATTACTCTGCATCCAGTGTAGCCTATATCTACAGCGCATTCGGTGGTGTACAGTTTCTACTACACTCCTGGTGGTGTACACAGTATACAATACAGTGTAGTGCGGTGTTGCGAAAAAAAATATACATCATGTCCGGAAGGCCACCAAGGAGAGGCAGACCCTCACAGGCCACTAAAAGAGGGCAAGCAGCCTCTGTGTCTACAGTCAACAGTGCTGGTCGTGGACATGGTGCATCCTCTGCCGGTGGCCGCGGGGCACGCTTAACCTTTTTTGCTGCTGCTGGCCGTGTTATTGAGCCGAAACATGCAGAAGAGTTGGTGGAGTGGATAACAAAGCCGTCCTCGTCCTCCTCATCCTCCTCATCCTCCGTCACCCAGGCTCAAAGCAGTTTGCCTTCCAATGCAGCTGCCAAAGTGCCCTATTTCACCGGCTCCTTGTCCACAGTCACTCCTTCCGTAGCCCCACCACCATGCACAGAGGAGTCCCCCGGACTATTCAACCACAGTGTCGGTTATATGCTGCTGGAGGATATGCAGCGATTTGAAGGCTCCTATGTTGGTTCCCAGATAGAGTTGATGTTGGTTCCCAGGTTGAGGAAGGAAGTAACGTGAGCCTAGAGAGTGTACAGCTTGTATAACAGTGTAAATTTGCTGTCCCCTCAAAATAACTCAACACACAACCATTAATGTCTAAACCGCTGGCAACAAAACTCAGTACACCCCTAAGTGAAAATTTCCAAATTGGGCCCAAAGTGTCAATATTTTGTGTGGCCACCATTATTTTCCAGCACTGCCTTAACCCTCTTGGGCATGGAGGTCACCAGAGCTTCACAGGTTGTCACTGGAGTCCTCTTCCCCTCCTCCATGATGACATCACAGAGCTGGTGGATGTTAGAGACCTTGCGCTCCTCCACCTTCCGTTCCCCACAGATGATCAATAGGGTTTAGGTCTGGAGACATGCTTGGCCAGTCCATCACCTTTACTCTCAGCTTCTTTAGTAAGGCAGTGGTGGTCTTGGAGGTGTGTTTGGGGTGGTTCTCATGTTGGAATACTGCCCTGCGGTCCAGTCTCTGAAGGGAGGGGATCATGCTCTGCTTCAGGAGGTCACAGTACATGTTGGCATTCATGGTTCCCTCAATGATCTGTAGCCCCTCAGTGCCGGCAGCACTCATGCAGCCCCAGACCATGACACCCCCACCACCATGCTTGACTGTAGACAAGACACACTTGTCTTTGTCCTCCTCACCTGGTTGCCCCCACACACGCTTGTCACCATCTGAATCAAATACGTTTATCTTGGTCTCATCAGACCACAGGACATGGTTCCAGTAATCCATGTCCTTAGTCTGCTTGTCTTCAGCAAACTGTTTGTGGACTTTCTTGTGCATCATCTTTAGAAGAGGCTTCCTTCTGGGATGACAGCCATGCAGACCAATTTGATGCAGTGTGCGGCGTATGGTCTGAGCACTGACAGGCTGACCCCCCACCCCTACAACCTCTGCAGCAATGCTGGCAGCACTCATACGTCTATTTCCCAAAGACAACCTCTGGATATGACGCTGATCACGTGACCTCAACTTCTTTGGTGGACCATGGCGAGGCCTGTTCTGAGTGGAACCTGTCCTGTTATACTGCTGTATGGTCTTGGCCACCATGCTGCAGCTCAGTTTCAGGGTCTTGGCAATCTTCTTATAGCCTAGGCCATCTTTATGTAGAGCAACAATTCTTCTTATCAGATCCTCAGAGAGTTCTTTGCCATGAGGTGCCATGTTGTACTTCCAGTTACCAGTATGAGAGAGTGAGAGCGATAACACCAAATTTAATACACCTGCTCCCCATTCACACCTGAGACCTTGTAACACTGACGAGTCACATGACACCGGGGGAGGGAAAATGGCTAATTGGGCCCAATTTTGAGATTTTTACTTAGGGGTGTACTGACTTTTGTTGCCAGCGGTTTAGACATTAATGGCTGTGTGTTGAGTTATTTTGAGGGGACAGCAAATTTACACTGTTATACAAGCTGTACACTCACTACTTTACATTGTAGACAAGTGTCATTTCTTCAGTGTTGTCACATGAAAAGATAGAAGAAAAGATTTACACAAATGTTACTGAGGGGTGTACTTACTTTTGTCACATACTGTACATCACACGAAAATGTTGCAGTCATGGAGTTTTTAGGGCATATAGAAAATAACCACAAAATAATTATGCAAACCCACACAATTTATTATACATACAATTTTAAATAATTTGTAACACCATGTCCATTGTGAGGTCCACACATGATTTCATCCAATGATCCACATGTGGTCTCTACGCGTTTCGAATGATCTTCCTTGGGAGAACATGAACATTACTCTTGTGGAACCCAATTGTTTTAAGATCAAGGATATGTAGATTTTGCTGGAACTGATTAAGCGTGAGACATCTTTTCCAAACTGGGCCACCAAGGAGTGACAGTGGGTTGAAAACATCAACTTCCTGTCAGGGAGTCAAGACTTCGCAAGTCCTCGGTGATCCCTCAGTTTACACATCCTACAATATATCTCAACCAATCAAATCTTACAAGAGATGTGTATTGCTACATCTTCCTGATGAAACCAAAGACCTCATTCCAGCATTTTGGAAGAAGCCCCGACCACCGGCTGTTCATAAATGGACTATAAATGTCAATCTTATTATGGAGGCCAAGCGATGCTTCTTCTCCCCGAAGCATAAATATAAAATTGTATGAGACCCGGCCATCCTGGATGTACCACCAAAGTGAAATGACCTCAGTGGCCACCCAACCACTTTAATTATTAAACCTCAGTCTCCAAACAACAGCACTCTACTGACCACCTACCTCTTCATCCCTGATCGTCCCTTTTATTACTGACCCAACCAGTCCACTGCTCCATGATTTCCCCCCCTCCCCTCGTTAGATTATACCCTTTACTCATTAATCTCCATTACTGATATTTAATGTCTTCATCTGGCCTCTTCTATCCTCTCCCATGGTTGTCCTCACAATCCCCCCTCCCCGAGTTCCTTTGGTTCTTGGAGTTACCCACATTTGTAAAATGCTCTTCATCGAGATCCATGGCCACCAATACGGGGGTAAGACTGGCCCTCCTGCATGGGGCCCCATAAGTTCAACATATTTTATGGTGCATGCATTTCCAAATGTTGGTGATCACAGCTCAGCGCCCCCCCCCCCTCCCCCCCCGCAAGCACAGCTGGCTTCTCCTCCTCTCCCTCCTGATGACTGTCAGCAGCTGCTGCAGGCGGAGCCACAGGGGGATTGGTTTTAGGGATTGCCCCCCTCCCCACCACTCCAATCACCCCCTCTCCTGTCCAAGATCCCCTTCCTCCGCAGCTTCGACTCTCCTCTGCCCCCCCTCTCCTTCCCCTCCTGCAGTGCTTCCGGCTTCTCCTCCTCTCCCTCCTGCTGGCTGTCAGCAGCTGCTGCAGGCGGAGCCACAGGGGGATTGGTTTTAGGGATTGCCCCCCCTCTCCGCCACTCCAATCACCCCCTCTCCTGTCCAAGATCCCCTTCCTCCCGACTCTCCTCTGCCCCCCCTCTCCTTCCCCTCCTGCAGTGCTTCCGGCTTCTCCTCCTCTCCCTCCTGCTGGCTGTCAGCAGCTGCTGCAGGCGGAGCCACAGGGGGATTGGTTTTAGGGATTGCCCCCCCTCTCCGCCACTCCAATCACCCCCTCTCCTGTCCAAGATCCCCTTCCTCCCGACTCTCCTCTGCCCCCCCTCCCCTTCCCATCCTGCAGTGTTTCCGGCTTCTCCTCCTCTCCCTCCTGCTGGCTGTCAGGCGGAGCCACAGGGCGATTGGTTTCAGGGATTGTCCCCCCCCCCTCCCCACCACTCCAATCACCCCCTCTCCTGTCCAAGATCCCCTTCCTCCGCAGCTTCGACTCTCCTCTGCCCCCCCTCCCCTTCCCCTCCTGCAGTGCTTCCGGCTTCTCCTCCTCTCCCTCCTGCTGACTGTCAGCAGCTGCTGCAGGCGGAGCCACAGGGGGATTGGTTTCAGGGATTGTCCCCCCCCCCTCCTGTCCAAGAGCCCCTTCCCCCGCAGCTTCAATCCTGTGCCCCCCCCCTCCTGCGGTGCTTCCGGCTTCTCCTCCTCTCCCTCCTGCTGGCTGTCAGCAGCTGCGGGCACAAAGTGGGATCAGTTTTCGTGATGTGGGAGTGGTCATGTTTACCGGACCCTTTCATTCCTGAATGGACACATTGAGTGATCGGTACCAATTGCACCTTTGTTCATTCATAACTGAAGCACAGTAAGGTGTGCTGAACTGTGAATGAACAGGAAGCCTCTATACAGAGTTCCTCCTGTTCATTGTGCTGTGCAGAGGAAAGGTTGGGGATCCGTCCTCAGCCACATTCTCGGTCTCAAAGGTGAGACAATCAGGGGTGTGTTTAGAACCCCGATATTTCACCAATCCCCCCCCCCTCCCCCTCACAGGGCTGTCAATAGTATTAAATAATTACAAAAAAATATAATTACAAAAATAAAACCTGTAAAAAAATTAAAGGCAGGGATGTGAGGCGGGGGGGGCGGAGCCACGCTCAGGGCCAATCACCTGCACCCACCCAGGATGGGGGGAGGGGGGGGGTACGGGGCCCTTGTTGGTGTCAGTTGTACTTCATCCATCATTGTCTGTATTCTCAATGAAGAGGAAATCTATAAAAGAAGAGAGAATATTCCGGGGACAGTGATTGGGCGGAGCTCCGTCTATTTCTGACTCCTCGCCGCTCAGCAGTGAAGAGTTTATAGGAGGCGATGATCTCCTCGGGGTCTCTTTTATATCCTCGGGGTCTCTTTTATATGAATTCATTTCACACCAAGGAGAAGAATTTCCTGAAAAGGAATGTTTAGTGACTCCGGGGAGGAAAACGCTTCCATTGTCTACCATATGATTGGATCCAGCCGGGAACTCGCCGCGCATTTCTGGCATCAGAAGAGAAGAACCGCCAAGGGAACTTTACATCAGTTTAAAGGCCAAAAATGGCGCATCAGACGCAGAAAGAGGAGGGGGAGGGGGAGGGGGGTCACCTGCTCAAAAGTATTTGGATACCTGACCGTGGAACATCTCACTTACATGACCGACACCCTCCCCCGAAACCACCCCGATACCCCCCGACACCCCCCAACACCCCCCGACACCCCCCGACACACCCCCGAAACCACCCCGACACCCCCCGACACACCCCGACACACCCCGACACACACCGACACACCCCCTGACCCCCCCTGACACCCCCCAAAACCACCCCGACACACCCTGACACCCCCTGACACCCCCTGACACCACCCTGACACCCCCCAACACCCCCCGACACCCCCCCAACACCCCCTGATCCCCCCTGACACCCCCCCCGAAACCACCCCAACACACCCCGACACCCCCCCCAAAACCTCCTTGATACCCCCCCGACACACCCTGACACCCCCCGACACACCCCGACACATCCCAACACACCCCCTGAAACCCCCCGACACCCCCCAACACCCCCTGACCCCCCCCCCCCGACACACCCCGACACACCCCGACACACCCCGACACACCCCCTGACACCCCCCCGAAACCACCCCGACACACCCTGACACCCCCCGACACACCCCGACACACACCGACACACCCCGACACACACCGACACACCCCCTGACCCCCCCTGACACCCCCCCAAAACCACCCCGACACACCCCGACACCACCCCGACACCCCCTGACACACCCCGACACACACCGACACACCCCCTGACCCCCCCTGACACCCCCCCAAAACCACCCCGACACCACCCTGACACCCCCCGACACCCCCCGACACCCCCCCAACACCCCCCCAACACCCCCTGATCCCCCCTGACACCCCCCCCGAAACCACCCCAACACACCCCGACACCTCCCCCGAAACCTCCTTGATACCCCCCGACACACCCTGACACCCCCCGACACACCCCGACACATCCCAACACACCCCCCGACACCCCCTGACACCCCCCCGAAAGCACCCCGATACCCCCCGACACCCCGTCTGACACCCCCCGACACCCCCAGACACATCCCGACACATCCCGACACATCCCGACACACCCCCTGACACCCCTCCCGACACCCCCCCGACACCCCCGACACACCCCGACACCCCCCCTGACACCCTCCGACACCCCCCCTGACACCCCCAGACACCCCCCCACACATCCCGACACACCCCCTGACACCCCCGACACACCCTGACACACCCTGACACACCCCGACACCTTCCCGACACCCTCGACACATCCAGACACATCCCGACACACCCCCCCTGACACCCCCGGACACACCTTGACACACCCCGACACCCCGACACACCCCGACACACCCCGGACACCCCCTGAGCACCCCGACACACCTTGACACACCGAGACACACTGACACCCCCGACACACCCCCTGACACAGGCACAGGGAATACAGAAATATCAGGAGTGCCTAGGCACAGGAAAAAAAAAATCTGCATAAAATGTAGATTTAGGGCACTGCTCGGACACAATTAATATTTATAAATCTTCACTTTTCATGTCATCCCTCAATAAGACCGGTTACACCCCCTCCCCTCCCCCCCCCCACCCCTCCCCCACCCGGAGAATGTGGAAGGAATGACATGATAATGATCGGTGGGATGAAGATTATAGCTCTGCGAAGACTGAAGACAAACATCTCAAATGCTGACAATGAGATTTATTCTGAAGATGAGTTTATATGTCAGGAGGACCCGTCCAGAGTCTGTTCTGTATATACTGTATACTTTACTATATACTTCTATACTGGAGAATACTACATAGGAGGAAATACAGAGCCTGGAAAAAGTATTCATACCCCTTGAGATTTCCCACATTTTGTTACAACCAAAAATGTAAATGTATTTTATTGGGATTTTATGTGATAGACCAACACAAAGTGTCACATAATTGTGAAGTGGAAGGAAAATGATAAATGATACAAATAAATATGTGAAAAGTGTGGGGGGAGGGACATTTGTATTCAGCCCCCTTTACTCTGATAACTAATATCTAGAGGAACCAATTGCCTTCAGAAGTCACTTAATTAGTAAATAGGGTCCACCTGTGTGTCATTTAATCTCAGTATAAATACAGCTGTTCTGTGAAGCCCTCAGAGGTTTGTTAGAGAACCTTCGTGAACAAACAGCATCATGAAGGCCAAGGAACACACCAGACAGGTCAGGGATAAAGTTGTGGAGAAGTATAAAGCAGGGTTAGGTTATATAAAGATCTCCCAAGCTCTGAACATCTCACGGAGCTCTGTTCAATCCATCATCGGAAAATGGAAAGAGTATGGCACAACTGCAAACCTACCAAGACATGGCCGTCCACCTAAACTGACCGGCCGGGCAAGGAGAGCATTCATCAGAGAAGAGCCAAGAGGTCCATGGTAACTCTGGAGGAGCTGCAGAGATCCACAGCTCACGTGGGAGAATCTGTCCACAGGACAACTATTAGTCGTGTTCTCCACAAATCTGCCCTTTATGGAAGAGTGACAAGAAGAAAGACATTGGAGAAAGAAAGTCATAAGAAGTCCTGTTTGTAGTTTGTGAGAAGCCATGTGGAGGACACAGCAAACATGTGGAAGAAGGTGATCTGGTCAGAGGAGACCAAAATTCAACTTTATGGCCTAAAAGTAAAACGCTATGTGTGGGGAAAACTAACACTGCACATCACCCTGAACACACCATCCCCACCGTGAAACATGGTGGTGGCAGCATCATGTGGTGGGGATGGTTTTCTTCAGCAGGGACAGGGAAGCTGGTCAGAGTTGATGGGAAGATGGATGGAGACAAATACAGGACAATCTTAGAAGAAAACCTGTTAGAGTCTACAAAAGACTTGAGACCGGGGCGGAGGTTCACCTTCCAGCAGGACAACGACCCGAAACATCCAGCCAGAGCTACAATGGAATGGTTTACATCAAAGCATATTCATGTGTTAGAATGGCCCAGTCACAGTCCAGACCTAAATCACATTGAGAATCTGTGGCAAGACTTGAAAATTGCTGGTCACAGACGCTCTCCATCCAATCTGACAGAGCTTGAGATATTTTACAAAGAAGAATGGGCAGAAATGTCCTCTCTAGATGTGCAAAGCTGGTAGAGACACCCCCAAAAAGACTTGTAGAGAAAGGGGGTTCTACAAAGTATTGACTCCGGGGGGCGCCATACAAATGCCCCTCCCCCACACTTTTCACATATTTATTTGTATCATTTATCATTTTCCTTCCACTTCACAATTATGTGACACTTTGTGTTGGTCTATCACATAAAATCCCAATAAAATACATTTATGGTTTTGGTTGTAACAAAATGTGGGAGATTTCAAGGGGTATGAATACTTTTTCAAAGCACTGTATATAGGGGACTCTGGACTATGACAGGTCCTCATGATATATACTGTAGAATACTATGAGGATATATATATCAAGAGGACCTGTCATAGTCCTGAGTCACTTATATACACACCACATTGCCAAAAGAATTGGGCCACCCCTCCAAATCATTTGGTGGAGGGGGGTGATGGTGTGGGGTTGTTATTCTACAGCAGAGGTCTCCAAACTACAAGGCCTCATGGGACGTGTAGTTCTGCAACAGCTGGAGGGCCGTAGTTTGGAGATCCCTGTTCTACACTATAGGTCCTGATGAGGACCTGTCATAGTCCAGCGTCACTTATAATATCCTGCATGCTTCTCTTTCAGAACCTGTGGGACATCATGGAAGTCTATGGGAAAGCGTGGCCCTCCTGCAGGAGAACCGTGGATTAGTTGTGCTTTAGACAAAGTGGTGAAGCCGTCCTTGAAGCTGAGCTTTACACCTGTAGAATTTCATTAAAAAGTTGTCATTTTCAGAACATTTGATCGATTATCTAAGAATTAAAGGGAGCGATTTGACCACAGTGAGCAAAAAAAAAAAAAAATTAAAGGACAAGGATGGAAATTTTTTGTTGAATCTAATGGGAAATAAACTTCTAACGGTTGAATTTGCTCCTGGCCAAGAAAAGTCGTTATCTAGTCTTTTTTTGCACTTCCAAGTTATTCTGGAAGTAGAAGGTTTATTCTACTATGATTGACACATTGGCGTGGCTCTCAAAATTCGTGGCGTCCACGAAGGCACATGGAATGGTCAGACGAGTGATTTCTATACTTTCTTGTTGGAAGGAAATTCAGTAGGTGTATGGCCGGCATTGGATCTCTTCTTCGGGATTTATACTCCCTTACTCTCTCTTCTCTATTAATATCATTAGTAAGAGGTCCTATTTTTACTGGCCAGGTGGCCCCCCCACCTGCTGTGGACAGCCCCCCAGATAATGCCCAGGAACGGCCGGCGGAGGGCTCTTTATACAACAATCTGCCTGGAGAGTAGAAGTTTCTCCAGTGTGAACTTTCCCTTGAAGACATCAGACCTTGGAGAGCCCGGAGGTGACAACCCGTCTCAGATGTTTCCTGCGTGTCACAAGACAAATGTTCCTCCCAGGTTCCTCCTCGGTGGAGGTGACCCAGTTGTGTGACTTCCGTTCCCTCAGTAGATTTATTGGACATAAACAAGCTCTATGGCTGGGGGGGAGGGGAGGGTGCAGACGACAACTTTGACAACTGTTTTGTTGGAAGTTAAAGGTCATGGAGAGATGGAGGCACCTGTACACCTGTTTTGCTTGGTTTATAAGCCTATAATTTTGGGACACCAGACTTCAAAGCCTACATAGAGCCGAACTTGTTTGACTTTAGCTGTGGACGAATACCCCACCTTGTCGCGACCTTTGCAGGTTTCCGCGCCGCCACCTAGCCAGACGACAATAAATGTCCATTCTTCCACCCCTCATAAAAATACTCCATTATTTCTGGACACGTACGCCGGATAGGAGTTACTGCGATGTCAATCAATGTATATCCGGGGCCTGGTGATTTCAGTATGAGGGGTGGGTGCTATGGACACTGAGGATCCATCCTCAGAACGAGGGGCTCAGCAGAATGAGGGGGTGACAGTGTTGGGTTAGGTTTATGGTGGAGAAGGCCATTGTGGTTGTATTAGTGCACTGGCACCAACACAGCTGAGTTCTGTCCATGGGATGCGTTTTATTTAATAGATACAATTTCAAGACAAACTTTTGGTGGAGTCTACCCCCCCCCCCACCACCACTTCTTCTCATACTGGTTGGACTTTAGAAGGCACCCCCAAACTTGTCCTGAAAATTGTGCATGTGAGGCTGCCAAGGTGGAGCCCACTGCTGAATTGTTAGGGAGCCCCACCTGCCAAGGAAGCCGAGGGGTCGGGTAAAGGAGCTTTTACCATCCCCTGGAGCGGCTCTTCTCACCCGAGGTTCCTCCAGAGGTTGCCAGGGGTTCCTTGAGCTGTGGCTGATTGACTTCCCATTTGATGGAGCCTCCATAGGTCAAGGGTCAACGCATTGGTGTGTGCAGCCCATTGCATTAGGGTGTGCGCCCCAGAGCACAAACACACGTGTGTATATCAGCAGAGGAGTTATTGATGTCAGACATTTTTTATTATTATTGTTTAAAAAAAATTATTATTACTACTTTTTTTACAATTAGTTTTAGGAGCCCCGTCAGTTAGTGAAGTAACGGACCCCCGATGTCTCACTTTTGAGACAGAGATTCCCCAGTTCCTTTCTCTGCAGCCAACATTGTTTACTATGCTTCAGTTAAGAATGAAGACAGGAGCGATCAGTACAGATCAGAAAATGAAGGGGCTGGTTAATGAAATATTTACCAACCCCTTCCCGGTACCTGAGAGGAGAGAAGCTGGCAGATCTGCGGGGAGGGGGGAGGCAGGAAGCCGGGGGAATCGGAGCCGCACGGGGCGATTAGGGTGTGCCTAGCAGCGGCGGCTGGTGGTATAATTTTTTTGGGGGGGTGGCAAACAATGCACCCACAGCCACCGCGCTGCCCCCCCCCAGTCAGACGGCCAGTCACCACTTACCCCATCAATGCTTCCTCTGGGCGGTGGCTTTCCCTGTGTCTCCTCCCTCTTCCTCATAGGATCGCTTCTCCTCTCAGCCAATCGGGTAACGGGATCCGCTTACTGATTGGCCGGGAAGAGAATCAGGAAGACAATAATAATTTGCTATTGTCGCATAACTGGGTGGGCTCAGGGCGCAGTGCTCACCCTTTTTTGAAGCCAATTAGAACCTCAGGCTCTAATCACGTGCTTCCAAAAAAAAAAAAAAAACTGGAATCCATGTGTCCGGCGCCCCGCCTGTAGATTAGGGGCCGGGCGCATGGATTTGGTGGGCGGCGCCCCCGAGTCTGGTATGGACGGGCCGCCATGAAGATTTTGAGAAAGAGTCCTGGACAGCCGCACTCCAAAAAAATATTTTCGCCTTTATTAAGTGAAAAGTCACAAAAGTCACAGAGACATGCCACAGCAGAACGGGCGAGAGCTGACGCGTTTCACACTACAAACAGCGCTTAATCCTAGCTTCTCAGGGAAAGAGATATCACCGCTCCAGGCAGGTCAACCAGGAACAAACCGATGATGGGAACCCAAAAGACCTCCGAGCTGGTGAACAAGACTTACAAAATCCAGAAATAGCAGGGAAGGAGATATCACCGCTCCAGGCAGGTCAACCAGGAACCGCCACTGGTGCCTAGGCACAGCCGGAACACCCTGTGCGCACACCTACGGGTCAGTCAATGGCACTTTGCAGAGCTAGCTTAATGACGCCATTATTCTTTTTAGCTGTCTGTATAGGTGGCCTCCCGACCACCACCATAAAGGGGGCCTCATTTTTCCCCCACTAGTTACCAATGAATTGGTTTTTGGAAAGGTTCCCCGAGACCTGAAAATGATTTCTAGGGTCTTGATGAAATCAGAGGACCTTAGATAGGAGAGGAGAAGCTGTAGGGAGGGGTATAGAAACGTGGAGAAAACTGTGGGGGGGGGGGGATTGGGTAAATAAAACTGCTACACCAAGTCCCCTAGACGTAAACAAGACGCTAATGATCACATGGATGGTGGATAACAATAAATTTAAAAAATTCTAAAAAAAAAAAGAGTAAAAACAATCAGACAGCGGCAAGTTAAAGTGCGGAATCCTTCATAAAAATTTGCGGCGTGCAATCCTCCAAGCTTGGAAGAGAACCCGTCTGTTGGGCACAAATGGTGCAATTTTTCATGGAGGATTTTGAAGGGCCATCCAGTGCTGTTCAGATTACAAATCCTGGAAATGAACAAGCATTTGCTACATCGGTCACTTTTATACCTTCACCCCAACGTAGGTTTATACATGCCAGAGGACCTCATCCTGGTTCTGGCTTTACTCCTAGTAGTAAGCCCGGCCGCAGCACTGATCATTGCCTAAAGCAATTAGGATCCCTACGGCAAACCATTATAAAAAGGACAACCGATTGGCCACTGGTGGCTACAGGAAATCAACATTAAAAGTCCTCACGCTGATTCCCTGTAGAAGTACAAATCATTAGCACTGAGCACATATCGGGAGGGTTGTTGTTCATCTTCAGATCTTCAGTTGACTGATCTCCTCAATTCAGAGCCCTTTGTGTCCTCCCCCCACACCACCCTCTTTAATTGGGTGTAAATCACATCACTTTCACTCTGTGCCACTTGGCACAACCTTCCCCTTGATCTGGTGCCAACTGGTACAATTAAATCGAATGACTTCATCGTTTGGCAGTGGAAGGAAGCCTTCTGATTGGCTCTTGGCTGAATGAGGTCATGGAGCAGTGAATGGAGCAGCTTAGCCCATCATGGTGGAGGTCAGCGTGTCTTTAGCTCACATTGACCACATAAACTCCAATTTGGGAAAGCCTCAGGTTTCCTCATTCAGGAGAAAAGTAGCACGCACCCCCCCCCCCCCCCCCACACCTCCCACCCAGAATTGGCACAAAGAGGTCATTTATTTGTGATCTATTTTAGGAGGATGAGAGGGGGGCACGGCGAGAAGGGGGCGCTAATAAAAGGTCAGGCCAATGCATGTGGTGCCTCTCATCTCCCACCAGAAACAAAGACAACAAATGTGTGGAAGCAGTAGGGACACCTGCCAAGGATGAGTACAACCCACCAGTCCTGCCAACTGACAAAAGGAGCCTCTTCTCCTTCTCCTCTCCTCCGATAACTAGGTCACCGTGTAAATGGAGCCGGGCGCTTATCGCTGCCTAATGAGCTCCTGGATCTGGAGGCCTGGCACCGCTTGGCTGATCATTACCATACAAGAATACAAATTGCATAATCCTTCAGAGTTTCACAAGACGAGATGTATATTCTGGAAATCTGGGAAATCAGAGGGAACACCCAGAGCGGGTAGTATTGTATATGTCAATGTCTTGTAGACCCACTCGAAGGACAACTTCCATGTACCAAATGTTCTTCTCCTGAACTTCCTATATGATAGCGAAAATTTGAGCTATAATGATCCCTGTTATTAGATGTCACATTGATAGTCCTAGAGCCATGCTATGACCATCACATTGATAGTCCCAGAGCCATGCTATGGTCATCACATTGACAGTTCCAGAGCCATGCTATGGTCATCACATTAATAGTTCCAGAGTCATGCTATGGTCATCACATTGTCAGTTCTAGAATCCAGAGACATGCTATGAACATCACATTGATAGTTCTAGAATCCAGAGCCATGCTATGGTCATCACATTGACAGTTCCAGAGCCATGCTATGGTCATCACATTGACAGTTCCAGAATCCAAAGCCATGCTATGGTCATCACATTGACAGTTCCAGAGCCATGCTATGGTCATCACATTGACAGTTCCAGAATCCAGAGCCATGCTATGGTCATCCCATTGATAGTCCCAGAGTCATGCTATGGTCATCACATTAATAGTTCCAGAGTCATGCTAAAACCATCACATTGATAGTTCGAGAGTCATGTTATGGTCATCACATTGATAGTCCCAGAGTCATGCTATGGTCATCACATTGATAGTCCCAGAGTCATGCTATTGTTATCACATTGATAGTCCCAGAGTCATACTATGGTCATCACATTGATAGTTCCAGAGTCATGTTATGGTCATCACATTTATAGTCCCAGAGTCATGTTATGGTCATCACATTGATAGTCCCAGAGCCATGTTATGGTCATCACATTGATAGTCCCAGAGTCATGTTATGGTCATCACATTGATAGTCCCAGAGCCATGTTATAGTCATCACATTGATAGTCCCAGAGCCATGCTATGGTCATCACATTGATAGTCCCAGAGCCATGCTATGGTCATCACATTGATAGTCCCAGAGTCATGTTATGGTCATCACATTGATAGTCCCAGAGCCATGTTATGGTCATCACATTGATAGTCCCAGAGCCATGTTATGGTCATCACATTGATAGTCCCAGAGTCATGTTATGGTCATCACATTGATAGTCCCAGAGCCATGTTATGGTCATCACATTGATAGTCCCAGAGTCATGTTATGGTCATCACATTGATAGTCCCAGAGCCATGTTATGGTCATCACATTGATAGTCCCAGAGCCATGTTATGGTCATCACATTGATAGTCCCAGAGTCATGTTATGGTCATCACATTGATAGTCCCAGAGCCATGTTATGGTCATCACATTGATAGTCCCAGAGTCATGCTATGGTCATCACATTGATAGTCCCAGAGCCATGCTATGGTCATCACATTGATAGTCCCAGAGTCATGCTATGGTCATCACATTGATAGTCCCAGAGTCATGTTATGGTCATCACATTGATAGTCCCAGAGTCATGTTATGGTCATCACATTGATAGTCCCAGAGCAATGCTATGGTCATCACATTAATAGTCCCAGAGTCATGTTATGGTCATCACATTGATAGTCCCAGAGCCATGTTATGGTCATCACATTGATAGTCCCAGAGTCATGCTATGGTCATCACATTGATAGTCCCAGAGCCATGCTATGGTCATCACATTGATAGTCCCAGAGTCATGCTATGACCCATATACTATATAGTTGGAGACACTTTGGACTGACCATATCAGACTTCGGATCTTCTCGTGGTTTTCTGGCAGGGGGTGTGGAGCTGAGCACCTGCCGCAGGGTTGACTTCTCTGCTTGTAGTAATGAGCAGAGCCGCCTCTCAGCTGGGCCTTATCTCCGTATTCTATGGATTGGAGGAAAGAAAGGAACAACCTTGGGCTACACATTACATGAAGGAAATAATTGGTGCTGCCAGAGGATGTGCAGCCAAACACCTGGCGGAGCGCTGACTCAGCATGGACTACAACACATCACATGAATAATTAAAGCAGAACTTCAATCCACATTCCCTGTACTCCTTATCCTGATAGTATTAGTACAGAGATAGGAAGGGAGATCTACTGGTGTGATACTTTTCTTCACTTACTTCCTGGTTTCTGCCCTAGGCCAAAATTATGTCATCCATCCCAGGAGACATTGATGGATGGATGGAGACATGGATGGATGGAGACATGGATGGATGGATGGAGACATGGATGGATGGAGACATGGATGGATGGATGGATGGAGACATGGATGGATGGATGGATGGAGACATGGATGGATGGGTGGATGGAGACATGGATGGATGGATGGAGACATGGATGGATGGATGGGTGGAGACATGGATGGATGGATGGATGGATGGAGACATGGATGGATGGAGACATGGATGGATGGATGGATGGATGGATGGATGGATGGAGACATGGATGGATGGATGGATGGAGACATGGATGGATGGAGACATGGATGGATGGATGGATGGAGACATGGATGGATGGAGACATGGATGGAGACATGGATGGATGGAGACATGGATGGATGGAGACATGGATGGAGACATGGATGGATGGATGGAGACATGGATGGATGGATGGATGGATGGATGGATGGAGACATGGATGGATGGAGACATGGATGGATGGATGGAGACATGGATGGATGGATGGATGGAGACATGGATGGATGGATGGATAAATGGATGGATGGATAGATGAAGACATGGATGGATGGATGAATGGAGACATGGATGGATGGATGGAGACATGGATGGATGGAGACATGGATGGATGGAGACATGGATGGATGGAGACATGGATGGAGACATGGATGGATAAATAGAGACATGGATGGATGGAGACATGGATGGATGGATGAATGGAGACATGGATGGATGGATGGAGACATGGATGGATGGAGACATGGATGGATGGATGGAGACATGGATGGATAAATAGAGACATGGATGGATGGAGACATGGATGGATGGAGACATGGATGGATGGATGGATGGATGGAGACATGGATGGATGGATGGAGACATGGATGGATGGATGGATGGATGGATGGATGGATGGATGGATAGATGAAGACATGGATGGATGTAGACATGGATGGATGGATGAATGGAGACATGGATGGATGGATGGAGACATGGATGGATGGAGACATGGATGGATGGATGGAGACATGGATGGATGGATGGAGACATGGATGGATGGAGACATGGATGGATGGAGACATGGATGGATGGAGACATGGATGGATGGATGGAGACATGGAAGGATGGATGGAGACATGGATGGATGGATGGAGACATGGATGGATAGCTGTAGACATGGATGGATGGAGACATGGATGGATGGAGACATGGATGGATGGATGGAGACATGGATGGATGGAGACATGGATGGATGGAGACATGGATGGATGGATGGATGGATGGATGGATGGATAGATGTAGACATGGATGGATGGATAAATGGATTGATGGATGGAGACATGGATAGTTGGCGGGGGTGGAAATAGACGGCGTGGGTAGAAATAGTTGGCGGGGTTCTGGTGCCCAGAGGACGCAACTGCAATACAGCAATGTCTTTTCATAGAATGCAATACAATGAAAGGGAAGCGGGGTGCTATAATTGGGGGGTACACTGTGCAATCACAGCAGCTGGGGCCTGGGAACCGAAAGAGCCGATCCCCGTCATCCCCGCCCCCGCCCTCCCCCATAATTGGATGACCTTTCCCCGGTATGTGCAGAGCGGTGCACCGGGTGTGATGTCTGCTGAGGACTATAATCACCTCTCACCTTCCTATGTGACATATTTGTGTCTCCGAACACCTGACAGATCCTCCCCACCCCCTCCTATGATTTATGAGCCCCCCCCCCCCCCTCCAGCATTTCTCCGATATCTTCACAACGCAACATTCAGAATATTCCAACAAAGTCACCTGAGATATTCTGTACATTGTATCCAATGGGGACATATTCCGTATGTGACAAAAGTAAGTACACCCCTCAGTGACATGTGTGTAAATCTTTTCTTCTATCTTTTCATGTGACAACACTGAAGAAATGACACTTGTCTACAATGTAAAGTAGTGAGTGTACAGCTTGTATAACAGTGTAAATTTGCTGTCCCCTCAAAATAACTCAACACACAGCCATTAATGTCTAAACCGTTTGCAACAAAAGTCAGTACACCCCTAAGTGAAAATCTCCAAATTGGGCCCAATTAGTCATTTTCCCTCCCCCGGTGTCATGTGACTCGTTAGTGTTACAAGGTCTCAGGTGTGAATGGGGAGCAGGTGTGTTAAATTTGGTGTTATCGCTCTCACTCTCTCATACTGGTCACTGGAAGTACAACATGGCACCTCATGGCAAAGAACTCTCTGAGGATCTGAAATAAAGAATTGTTGCTCTACATAAAGATGGCCTAGGCTATAAGAAGATTGCCAAGACCCTGAAACTGATCTGCAGCACGGTGGCCAAGACCATACAGCGGTATAACAGGACAGGTTCCACTCAGAACAGGCCTCACCATGGTCCACCAAAGAAGTTGAGGTCACGTGCTCAGCGTCATATCCAGAGGTTGTCTTTGGGAAATAGACGTATGAGTGCTGCCAGCATTGCTGCAGAGGTTGTAGGGGTGGGGGGTCAGCCTGTCAGTGCTCAGACCATACGCCGCACACTGCATCAAATTGGTCTGCATGGCTGTCATCCCAGAAGGAAGCCTCTTCTAAAGATGATGGACAAGAAAGTCTGCAAACAGTTTGCTGAAGACAAGCAGACTAAGGAGATGGATTACTGGAACCATGTCCTGTGGTCTGATGAGACCAAGATAAACGTATTTGGTTCAGATGGTGACAAGCGTGTGTGGGGGCAACCAGGTGAGGAGGACAAAGACAAGTGTGTCTTGTCTACAGTCAAGCATGGTGGTGGGAGTGTCATGGTCTGGGGCTGAGTGCTGCCGGCACTGGGGGGCTACAGATCATTGAGGGAACCATGAATGCCAACATGTATTGTGACATACTGAAGCAGAGCATGATCCCCTCCCTTCAGAGACTGGACCGCAGGGCAGTATTCCAACATGATAACCACCCCAAACACACCTCCAAGACCACCACTGCCTTGCTAAAGAAGCTGAGGGTGAAGGTGATGGACTGGCCAAGCATGTCTCCAGACCTAAACCCTATTGATCATCTGTGGGACATCCTCAAACGGAAGGTGGAGGAGCGCAAGGTCTCTAACATCCACCAGCTCTGTGATGTCATCATGGAGGAGGGGAAGAGGACTCCAGTGACAACCTGTGAAGCTCTGGTGACCTCCATGTCCAAGAGGGTTAAGGCAGTGCTGGAAAATAATGGTGGCCACACAAAATATTGACACTTTTGGGCCCAATTTGGAGATTTTCACTTAGGGGTGTACTGACTTTTGTTGCCAGCGGTTTAGACATTAATGGCTGTGTGTTGAGTTATTTTGAGGGGACAGCAAATTTACACTGTTATACAAGCTGTACACTCACTACTTTACATTGTAGACAAGTGTCATTTCTTCAGTGTTGTCACATGAAAAGAGAGAAGAAAATGTTTACAAAAATGTGACTGAGGGGTGTACTTACTTTTGTCACATACTGTATATGGAGGGGTTGGGGGGATGGGGGGGCGATCGGCGGTGATGAGAGAATATAGAAATGAAGATGATTCCAGTGATCACAATTCTGGGAGACAGACGCTCCACTGACAGCAACTGAATGATGAGACAGGAGGAGGAACGACGCTGCATGATGAACGAGGAACGAGCGCCGCATTCGTTTTCTTTTTTTAGGTTTTCCTTCTTCTATATTCACCTGGTGATCCGACCAGCAAGTCTGTTGTTTTTTTTCCCCAAAGCTCAATCTCTCCAGCAGAATGTATCAGTTTCCAGGGATGAGACAACTTTAGTGTGAATGAGGCCCCTCTGGTCATTCTCAATCTTTGCAAAGGCTGCAGCTGTCACTACAAGAACCCTCCCTCCCCCGGTGATCCTGCCATGGGGGAGGGGAGGGAGGTCCTTGTTCAGGCACTTCCTGTTACAGGGTGACAACACTCTGTCCCCGTCCACCAATCGTGCTCCTGTGTTGTCACCTGGACTGCTGATTGGGTCATTACACAAACATGGTCCACTGGTGTCACCATCAGTACCTCCCCCCCCCTCCTCCGAGAAATGTCATCACTGGGGTGTACGGAGACAGGAAGTGGGTGCAAAGAGGTTGCAGGAGATCAGCAGCACTTAGATGGGACAGAAAAGGTAAGAAGAGGGATTTATTTATTTATGACCTCCTCCATTCAGGGGGGACATGTCCTTTAATCACTCCCTATAATGTGTTCCCAGCTCCTCCCCCTCCTCTGATCTGAGGACAGGATAATGAATGACTACAGAGGGGGAGGAGCCTGACCTCCAGGAAGGAGGATCCCTCATCCTTTATACTTCTCTAAGGATCTGACAGATGGGGGGGGGGGGGGGGGGGGCAGCAATCTTCATATACAAGATATGGGGGGGCATCACACACCCCAAAAATAGGTTAATGGGAGGAGCCATGGAAATCACCTCCCTCTGACCCCGGGGCCAGTTGTGCGTCTAGATCCATCTGCTGGTCCCGGCTCCGCCCCCCTCATTATAATAATCAATATCTCTTATTTACTCCATTTTACTGCAAATAAATCCAACTCCGTCCTCTACATCATACAGTGTGTCAGGACTACAGAACACCCGCCCTGTATTATGAAGACGAGGAGAGGGGGGAGGTGTTCTATAGCCCTGCCTTGAGTGATAACAACCCCCTATATTCCTTTATTATAAAGATAAGGAGTGGGGGAGGTGTTCTATAGTCCTGTGGTAGAGTGATAAGGCTGCTCCTTCATAGATAAGGTACAGTGAGTGAGCATTGTCACCTTGGGACAGGACTACAGAACACCCCCCCCAATATTCCTTTATTATAAAGATGAGGAGAGGGGGGAGGTGTTCTATAGTCCTGTGGTAGAGTGATAAGGATGCTCCTTCATAGATAAGGTACAGCAACCAGAAAGCTTGTCCTGAAAATTAAGATAATTAGGATAAGAAATCCCGGAGAGAACTCCATTGTTCTCCATTGTGGTGCGCACTAATACCCCTCCAATCATCTTCTTCTTCACTATCTATTGATGAATTATTACCAATATGATGATTATTGATATTTTGTCACACGGAACGTTGGAGGATCTGATATCAGAAGTTTGGACTCGCCGTCTACAAGGAGTAGAAGTTTTGCTCAGGATCCTCTTTTCTATCTATTGATGAATTACCAATACGAGGATTATTAGTATTTTGTTACCCATAAAAAACGCTCTGTTTATAAACACGGAGGATCTGATATTCGATTGATTTTCTATCGATGAATTACTAGAAGGATGATTGTTGATATTTTGTTACAAGGAATGTTCTGTTAATAAACACTGAGGATCTGATATCAGACTGATATTCTATCGATTGATGAATTACTAATATAGTGATTATAGATATTTTGTTACAAATCCAGAATGTTCTGTTTATAAACACTGACAATCTCATATTGGATTGATTTACTATCTATTGATCTATTGATGAATTACTAATATGACGATGATTGATATTTTGTCCCAATAAAGAATGTTCTGTTTATAAACACGAAGGATCTGATATCAGACTGATTTCTATCTATTGATGAATTACTAATATGATGATTATTGATATTTTGTTCCTATAAAGAATGTTGGATGGGGGGATCTGATATCAGATTGATTTTCTATCCATTGATAAAATACTAATATGATGATTATTGATATTTTGTTACAAACACAGAATGTTCTGTTTATAAACACGAAGGATCTGATATTAGACTGATTTTCTATCTATATTGATAAATTACTAATATGATGATTATTGATATTTTGTCACACGGAACGTTGGAGGATCTGATATCAGAACTTTGGACTCGCCGTCTACAAGGAGTCGAGGTTTTGCTCAGGATCCTCTTTTCTATCTATTGATGAATTACTAATATGATGATTATTGATATTTTGTTCCAATAAAGAATGTTGGATGATGCGATTTGATATCAGATTGATTTTCTATCCATTGATAAAATACTAATATGATGATTATTGATATTTTGTCACACGGAATGTTCTGTTTATAACCACGAAGGATCTGATATCAGATTTTCTATCTATATTGATGAATTACCAATAAGATGACTATTGATATTTTGTTACAAGGGATATTCAGCTTATAAACACAGACGATCTGATATCAGACTGATTTTCTATTGATTGATGAATTACCAATATGATGATTATTGATATTTTGTCACATGGAACGTTGGAGGATCTGATATCAGAACTTTGGACTCGCCGTCTACAAGGAGTAGAGGTTTTGTTCAGGATCCTCTTTTCTATCTATTGATGAATTACCAATACGAGGATTATTAATATTTTGTTACAAGGGATATTCAGTTTATAAATACGGAGGATCTGATATCAGACTGATTGACTATCTATTGATGAATTACCAATATGATGATTATTGATATTTTGTCACACGGAATGTTCTGTTTATAAACATGAAGGATCTGATATCCAGATTTTCTATCTATTGATGAATTACCAATACGACGATTATTGATATTTTCTCACACGGAATGTTAGAGGATCTGATATCAGACTGATTTCTATCTATTGATGAATTACCAATACGACGATTATTGATATTTTCTCACACGGAATGTTGGAGGGATCTGCGGTCGGACGATCGGACGCGCCGTCTACAAGGAGTAGACGTTTCTCCCGGGATCCTCTCACTTCCCTATAATGTCAATGTTATTGGGTTTCCCGTGTCGGTGATATTTTGTATCCCTCGGGAAGTCGTCTGATTGGACGAGAGCGGCCGGCCGCGGTTGTGTTTGTTTGCGGTTTTATAAAGAAGTCTCTGTGCTGAGGCCTTCCTATCATTTCCATCGACCTTTCCAGCCCAGCCAAGGCTTCTAGAATTCACCGAGAGGGCCCCTTCTTCTGGGATCTTCAGTCATCGGACTCCG